>VZSC01010927.1:0-56196 GCA_013398225.1 Steatornis caripensis
ACAAAATATATAAAGAGAGAAGGTACACAAATAGAGGCCAAAAAATAAATTTGATTTGTACACACAAGAATTTGATTTTTTTTCCCTGTGCTTGGACATAGTTTATGGAGAACCTGATTTCCTCCAATTTGGAATTTTAATATTCAGAACACACTCTAAGGAGGAAAATGCTGCCACTCAATTTGCAAATAAGGAATGAAAACATGAAATAAGAAAGCAACTTTCTCAACAGGAGAAAGAAGTAATAAAAGAGAGAGAGACAAGTCTTAAACGCACATCACTAATCCCTGCAATACCTTTGCTCTATAAATGAAAGCAGAATGTAGAGAATGCTTGTCCAAATGGCAGTGGTTCAAAATCTGAAGACTGACAAGGGAGAAAAGAAGCAATTTATTTTGCTGCATTAATTTTGCAAAAGAGCCAATGTCAAAATGTCATCTCACCACTGTGTCCAGAGTTCTGTTCTTGACTTCTACAGGCCAAGGATTTTACCAAGACAATATTAAAATTACGTGGCTAGCATACTGTATTGATTAATTCAATTTAAATTAAATGGCACCATGTGGCATACCAACCTGATTGAATTTGAACACATGCATCCAAAAAAAATGGTAATCTGTAATGCCCTCTCAGCATTCGTGTTTCATAATGAGAAAGTTTCCTGTTAAAATAGATTGTCAATTAATACAGTATGGTAATCTGTGGCAGAGCCAAGTATTCACAAGGACTGAATTGAGCCTAGTGAGATACATCTCCCTGGGCTTCCTGTGGGGTCAGTCGAACACAAGACTGAGAAAGGCTAGTTAAAAATCAGCTAAATTCATCTACTGAATGGTTGGGCACCCAAATTTAACAGTCCCTTATAAAAAGGCACCCAAGGAGCGTACCTTTGGTTTCACACTTTAGAAAGCCTTCATTCTCATTTATGAAAAGATGAGATTTTTCTGCTACTTTTGTTTTTTTGCTATTCTGTTAAACTTGAGAGCTGTTAATATGTGTCTGGATTATATTATCCGATTAACACCTGTTATTCCTTGCTTCAATTAGTCAGACACTCTTTAACTTACTTTTTACTATACAGTCTATAACTTCAACATCAAGAGGGCCTAGAAGGACCAATCTGAATGAGCAGAGTAAAATGATTTATTAAAGCCTCTGTGCTTGCCCCCACAACATACCACATTACCAAGGGAGCATTTTCCCTTTTGTCCCATTTCTCTCTGAAGTTAATGCTGCTTGACTAGAATGAATCACAGTGGATGGTGCTTCCCATTATCAGAACAGCAAAAGTAGTCTAGAATTGATAATAAAGCAATTTTTAAGCCACTTGAAATGCTTTTTGCACTTAGAGTTACTCTATTTTCTGCTGTGTACAGCAGGAGTTGCCTCCATCCAGTCTAGCTGGTTGGTTGCTATACACAGACTTATTTCGTGTGACTGAAATTACACACCGCTTGAAGGCTACAGAAATGCTGCAGAAGTGGAGAGGAGGAAACAAGATAGCAAATTGATCACAGAAGCTGTGACTGGCTGAAAAACACACTTCATGTCGATGGCGCTTCAAGGAGACAATCACAAGCATTTGCTCATTTGTTAAAGGTGAAACAGAAAGAAAGCTTTGAGACCCTGAAATGAAAAGACTGGGAAATCTACACATTCTTGTCATGGGAAAAGACACATCTAAGCTGTTGGAGCAATTTGTATGCATCGGGCTATCAAAGATCAGACACCATGTCCATAAACTGAAGAAAGAGGTCTGGAAGGCTCAGTGGAGGTGTGCATTTGGTGCAAAGCAGAGGGACGAAGAAGCCACGTAGATTCACCTACAGCTCACTGCATCAATCTGACAGAGTCTTCCAAGTCATGTAACATGGCCATAGCCTTGCTGCTATATAGCCACCATCACCCTTGACAGCATAGCTGGAAATGGAGTAGTCAGCTACCACAAATGGGTGCAGCTCTGTGGCTCCCAGGGTTTAAATGTGTGTTAATTATCCAAATGGAGAGTCCAAGAATACTGAACTGGAAGCGCAAGACATTAACTCCAGCCAAAGAAGGAACTATCCTGCTGTAAGACTCAAAAGGGGAGACTCTTGCTGCTTGTATGGTATTATTGACACCAGGTGAGGATAATGCAGTCTGCATTGCCCTGGTACACGATGAGGTGTTTGGACTTTTCCTCTTAAGTCAACAGAGTTTCTGCCACTGACTGCCACATAAATGGGTCCTTATTGTCCCAGCCATCTAATATGTTGTTTCATAAGAACTAGAATTACAAAATCTTGGTTTCATATAGAGATCTTACATCTCCTGTACCGCAGCAGTTGTTCCACACTCCTGTCCGTTATGACCTTCTCACTACATTGCTCTCAGCTCTCCGTTATAACCACCAACTAGCAAGGACTGACTGGTACTGGGAATATCTAGTAGTAAAGTTAACGTTAGTGCTAGGGATAAAAAGAAGCTGAAGAACTAACTTTATTGCGGAACTCATTTGTTAACCAGATGTTCCTCAGGTTTTCTAATCCCAAAATAAAGTAACCTTTCACAGGAACGCCCTCCCACACACACACATGTATTGTGCTATCACAGATGTCAAATTTTACAAGTCAATAAAAGTTGAGTGTTGAAAGTTTGGTCTTTCTCCCTGACATTATGATGCCTGATTATGTTATACAGATGTGATCTACACAGACACAGTTATCTACAGAATATCCACATATTTTGAAAAGAAAAAATACAAGGAACTCCAAAAATAAGGTACAGGAATAATTTTGGGTGGCAATGAGGCACAGTGGTGTGTGAAAAAAGGTATTCGAGAAGGAACATGAAGAATCATGCGCTTAATGGAATATATGTTACATATATAACTATTATAAATATGATGTATATAAAGCATGAATCATACATGCTTTCAATACTTGCACTAGGAATATGATCCAGGTGTGTAAATGTCTAAAGCTTTCAGCGTGAAATGACAGAGAAATATTCCCAAAACAAGAGACAAAAGGGACACATTATGACCATCGAGTGAGAAGTGGAAAAGTAACTACAAGTCAACACTGGTCAAATCTTCCTGTTCTTTGCCCTTCAATAGGACTTGTGACTTTTTGAGTCACAAGGTAAGTCCATGACTAAGTGAATTTTAAATTGCATAATGAAAGAATAGCAGCACTAGGTTATCTAACCTATCCAGTCCAGCAGCCGATCACCAGTAATATTACTTGGGAGAAGGAAAGGGGGGCCAGAAAATTATGTAGTGATTCTTTGCCTGTGGTGACATTCCAGCAATCAACATTTCAGGTTCTTTTAAGCCAGTTGTTTAATCCTGAAAGGCTTGTTCCATGGCCTTTTCTTCCACAAATTTGTCCAATTTTTTTCTGATCTCCTTTCATCCATATACAAAACAACTTCAGCCAAAAAAATGCCACATTTTAATTATGCAGCTTTGGATTTTAAGCCTATTGCCTGATTGATAACTATATGGGCTACTTCCCAGTTTCTGCTGCTTCAAGTTCTACCATATAGTTTGCTTGCTACACTGAGCACATTAAGTTAGCAATCAGGCAATAGATTTTAAAACCAAAGCTACGTAATTAAAATGTGGCATGTTTTTGGCAGAGATTGTGTTTGAATGCCTGACTTCTTCAACCTACACAACAAGGGAAAAAATTTAGTGCTGCTAAAGGAACAGACTGAACTTTAAAACAGGAGACTCTAGCCTGCAGTACCCGACACTTCTGCCTAATTACAAAAAAATACTGTTGGAATGTTGTCAGTAAGTGTGATCAACATAACAGACATTACGTGAAACAGAGATACCTTATTGTTAAATTTTAATCAGTTTTTGTTCTCCATCCCTTCCTCAGTAACTCTCTCCTGTCTTCATTAGTTAATTAGTTCTGCCTGGAGCAGAAAGCTTGTGATGCTTAAGAAAAAAGCAGAAAATCAGTAACTCGAGAGATCCTCAGAAGCTTTGATCCTTTGTTCACTATTTTAACCTACAAATTTTTCCTTCAGTCTCTTTGAAAATTCTTGCCATAAATTCCCACAGGAGAGTCTCAAACACTGTTGCTGAGGTCCTTTCAGGTGAACATCTTGTAAACACCTTAAATCTCATGTTGCTGTTGAGGGTTCTCCAAAGGATCTGGATGCCATGGAATAAACACATTAACCAGCTAGTCAAAGCTTCTCCAAACGATTAAGCGTCTCTAAAGAGATGCCAAAGATGTGCCTAAATTCAGTATTTTTGACTTCTAATTTCACTCCCTCAACAAAAACCAGGAGAAGGCAGCCAAGAAACCGTGCTGAGCTGGACAGTTACTCACCAATGTTAGCACTACGATAAGTTACCACAAGCCTCACTGAAAATCAACAACAGTGTTTACTTCTCCATACAATAATTATTTCTCATTTGTTCTGCAGTAACTTAATTAATTCATAATTTAATAATTAAGCATATCTCGCATTTATTATTCATCTTAACAAGATCAGCAGCTTAGTCTCAGAAGAAAAGAAACTGAATATTTTCAAAAACTGTGCATCTGATCTGGAAACAATATTGATTTAGTTTGCATAGGTAATGTTAATAGCTGTATATACTACTAGAAGGAAACACAAAACATGTTTTAAAAAATTCTTCCTTCTCCAAGTAACAAACTAACTGCAGCACTGACCTTTTTGTTCAAGTGCTATCTACATGAGATTCACACATTCCCCAGCAGAGCCACTCATTTCAGCTTAGGCAATTTATTGGGATTTAAACTCATTTGTAATTTAAAACTATTCATAACAGCACTCGGATTATTTTATTTACGGAATGACTGGAAAGATAATATTGCAACAATGAATTTCCCAACTTAAACTGTTTCCAGAATGATAATCACACTGTAAAAGCCTGAATATAACTGTATTAAAATATGTGTTAGTGACATTCACAAACCAAGGCAGAAGTATGTTTCCCTACTTCTCTCTTAGGGAGAATTTGTTTGTGATATCAGCCTATTAAAATAACAGATTGAGGCCAAATGAAGGAAGGAAGCAGCATTAGGAATCAAGAATTTCTGAGTTGTCCTTGGTCTACCTTTGCCTGAGCCTCAGGAGCGTAACTGGTATTTTAAACACACCGAGTGCTTCAAGCACTTACCCTGCACCTATTAATCACAGAATATTCTATTTCTCAGCACTACAAGAACAAGGATTTATTAGTATGTTATTCTGAAGTTGCACAGGAATGAAGATTTTGCCTGTGAAGCTGAGATTCCAGATCTTCCTATGAACCTACCAAAACAGTAGATGTCCTTTCAAAAATGTGCCCCTTGACAAAGGTTACGTATTTGACTTTCCCAGCCCCATCAGTGGCAAGGAATTTAGCTGATTAAGCTCTTGAGTTCTGAAACTTTTAAATGTCAGCTTCCTTTTCAGTTTCTGTCCCCTTGTCAGCTCATGGCAAGGACAGCCAAGGAGCGCTGGTGGCTGCACGACAAGCATATGACTGACTTCCTTCAAAGCCTCCCAGCTCCAGGCATGTACTCAGCTCTGCAGAACCTGAAGAGAATTTTCTTCTTTTGCCATTATGGACACGTCCAGGTCCAAATTTCCACATGCCTGTGCTAAGCTAACCAGCCAACAACCTGTAATGTCAAGGCTGTTATTAGCGTTCAGAGGTTGATTTGCTTTGAAATGCAGAACTCCTTTAAATAGCAGAGCCAGCTGACATAGCTCCCAGTTCCTCTCCCTGCCTCCTACTGCTGACTTGCTTCTGCCCCTCAGGTCTTCTGCTGAAAGTGTTTGGGCAGCTGCCTGGCGAGCTGGACTGGGGAACTGATCTAGCTTAAAAATAACAGAGCAAAAAGCAAAATGATTAATAAGCAGGGGCGGTTCACAGGCTGCTCCCAAACCACTGTATCTGTGCCTCACTACAGCAGTCCCAGGGGCCGGAGGGGGACAGACTGCGACTGACACCGTCCTTTGTGCCTTTCTGATAGCGGCATAAATACAATGGGCACTTGCAAAGTAACACAACGGGTGCCCACAATTCTGATACACATCCCCAGACTGAAATTCAGAAGATTATACAAACTGCTCACTGATTCCCAGGAAAAGCTTATTTGATCATTTGCCCACGTTGCCCTGACATGTTCTCATTTCAGCGTGTCACTAGAGAGAGCCATCCACATATTTTTATCCTTTTCCCTGTACATATTCTATCGCTACCCAATAGATTCAGCTAATTTTTGCTACATCCCACACAGACACATATTTTTCAGTAAGTGGCAGCCAGATCCACATGAGTCACCCTCAGAAATTATCTTTCCCTACAAAGCTCCAGTGGATAAAAAATTCCAGACGTCTCATAACAACTGACCCGGCTGATTGAGTCCATCTTGTCAGTGGCATTGCTGGTTTCTTCTGTCATACATGTGGCAATTAGTAACGAAGGAGAAGGAGCCTTTTATGCTCAATTCCCAACTGTGAAAAGATTAGCATGGCTGACACGGACTGTGCCACAGAGTGACTCCAGCTCTTGGCTGAGCTTACTGACACACTGCTTGTTTCCCACTCCACACATGGGAACGGAGGCAGGGCATGCGGTCTGGGTTAAAAATCAGCACAGGGTCAATGCAACCTCTGAACTTTTCAGAGAGATTCAGTGGGGCCACGGCAACATTCGCTACCTTGAAATCCGGCTCCGTGTGACTGTTCACTGTATAGGTGAACAAACATAGTCTTCTAAGCTTCCCAAAGGAAGCAATTGGCACAATACAGGCAAGACAGAGCTACCACGTCTACAAGTGAACAAAGTTTTGCCCGTCCGTGAGACAACTAAGAAAGAGAGAATCCTTTTTTGTGTGTGTGTGTCACACACAATAGTTTCTGATGCTACTTTCTTCCCCTCTCTTCCAGACCACCTGCACCCAGAAATAAGTGGACCTTTTAGGAAAGTTNCAGAGATTCAGTGGGGCCACGGCAACATTCACTACCTTGAAATCCAGCTCCATGTGACTGTTCACTGTATAGGTGAACAAACATAGTCTTCTAAGCTTCCCAAAGGAAGCAATTGGCACAATACAGGCAAGACAGAGCTACCACGTCTACAAGTGAACAAAGTTCTGCCCGTCCGTGAGACAACTAAGAAAGAGAGAATCCTTTTTTGTGTGTGTGTGTCACACACAATAGTTTCTGATGCTACTTTCTTCCCCTCTCTTCCAGACCACCTGCACCCAGAAATAAGTGGACCTTTTAGGAAAGTTTTTCACTCTTTTGTTGGACAAAAACCCTTTCTTGTCTCTTCAAGGTGTAAGCTAGACTAAGGCCGTGCAGGACAGCAAGCACTATTTATGATTGCAATGTGAATAACCAGCCATGCAGAATTACTTTCCTCCCACTGGTATCATGCTGTGCTCAACACCAACCGGACTCCACATTCACCTTTATTTATCAAATAGGTGCCCTCACAAAGCTTGATGGGACAGATACCCAGCTTGTAGATACTCGGTACAGAGCAGATGTCAAGGGCCACGTAGCAGTGTCCTGTGGAAAAAGCCCTGTCTGGTCTGCCGGGAATCAGATTTACCAATATAGTGCCCTGGACAATCAATAGGCATTCTTCGAAGGGTTGCATCTGAAATTTCAGTGATTACATTGGAAGATTTTCTTTGATACTTTCCACAGTAGCCTATTATCACTTTTTCTTTTAAATCCTGGCTGCACTGTATAATAATTAGGTATAATGGGTATAATCAGGTATAAAAGGGATGTTCATTTTTGCAAAAGGAGGACTAAATATTCAAAGCGTCCTTGAGAAAAACTAATATAAATAAATACAGAAATAAATAAAAAGAATGAGTGAATTACATTGAGAATCATTTGCACTTTAAAAAATATAATTATATTAACTTCCATACAAATTAATTAATACGGAGAACACTGAAGAGAAAATCACCCTTTCATCTACACAAATTATTGGAAAGTAGTTAGATGAGGTAATTGTTATGCAAATGTAGATCCAATGCAATCACAAGGCCCGGGAGCATTTTCTAAGAAAGCATATTCACTCTTTCAAACATATTGTATCTACCCCCTTTCAACAGCTTTTAAGTCCGGCTTTTCTAACCAACCCCATATATTCTGTCTTGAACAGAAATATTTGCAGTTATGAACATGCATACATGAATACATTTCACATTTTTAACGAAGTACATATTTGGCTGATGAAGGAATCTGTGCTAAGGTATATAAGCCTTTGTAAAGCATTTAACGTACTGGAACATGGTATTTGGATTAAAAACCCACAATATACACAAACCCAATGTCTTGTACAAGGCAAGCTCAAAGCCAGATGACACATAGCTGAGAAAGTAAAAGGCGATCACACCATCTCAGGGGAAAGGTTTATTTGGTTGTTTTATAAAATTTGCAGATGTCACAAGGGATAGGTTATCACCAAGGGAGCAGCAGCAGAGACGCAATCAAAGAATGAGGAAACAATTGTATCACAGAGGGACAGTAAAACAGATATTCCTGAACGCACGCCAGCCAGCCTCCTACAGCCTTGGCAGCAGGAAGCACACACCGTGTCAGGGCACAAACAGCCACAGATCCCAAAACACCACTTGTCAAATTCACAGCTGTCTTGCACATCAGCTTCAATACCGTGTATAAATTCTAGGTAGTACTTGGACAAAACTGGTCCTGTAGTGAAGAAAGAGATAGCTGTCTCACACTCACCATTAAGCAAGGCTGTATGGATGCATAGCTACTGCAGAGCAGCTAAAGAAGGCTGTGGTGGCTTCTAGATGCTAGAGTTCAAACACGAGCCTTGGGTATAAAAGCAGAGGAATATTGTCCTGACGGACAGGAATGTTGGATAGCAAATGATCCAGCCTCATCGGCAGCAGAACCAAAGCCTAGTTTAGGGACTGCTGTCATGGGTCTTGTTGATGGATCAGCTGCAGACCCTGACCGCAACATTTTTCCAGCTCTGTCCCCACCTCCTGCACAGCCCCACTGCTCAGACCATTTATTGAGATGGATAGCTAGCTCCCTCAGCAGCCTAGCCTTCTCGGAGCACCCATCTCCCTCAAATAGCCAGCAAAACCGTGTTGCACCAGGCTGTTGCCTGTGCCCACCTCACTCCTGCCATTTATAGCACTGTGGCTCCGTGCTGGGCATCTACTATGCTATTTGCTCTTTCTCAGTTTCTCAGTACCCTCTCGAAAGGGCCAGAAAAACAAGTACTCTGGAGCTGCTTTTCCTAGGCTCCACTGTTCTCATGAAAGACGCGACTGAGCTCAATATGAGTTCATCCAAGAGGAGGTTAAAAGGTGAAGCTGTTCCAATCCACGCAGACATGAAGAGAACATCTGATAATGGAGGGATTATTAATCTACAAAGGCATAATGAGAGCTGGCGGCCAAAGCTGGAGCTGGCTAAATTACTGCTAAAAATAAGTATGAAACATTAGCTATGAAGATAATTGGACATTCGAGCTATTCTCTAGAATATGGATTCTCTGTTGCTTAAAATCTTTCTAAAGATTTTAAGGGTTGGTTGCCTTTCTAGAAGGTATTCTGCAGCTCACAGAGGACTTGCAATCTTGAAGCAATGACTGAGGTTGCTTGTATTGTATGCAGAATCCAATTAGTGAGAAAAAGCTCCCCTTGTTCCTGAGGACAATACGCTCCTCAGGTAGTAAGAGGCGTATATACTTCTCTACGTACTAAGAATTAAATCCCGCATCTGTGTCTGATGTAGGTGCCTTCTTCCTTGCCTGGGATTTGATTGTGCATCTTGCTAAGAATTTTTACTTCTAATTAAAACCATCAGCAAAGACATTCGCGAACAGCGTGATACATCCCTGGGTCATAAGCACAATTTCAGATCAAACCTGAAATAAACGGCTCTGTGATGACGAAGGTTCAGGAGTAAAACTAAATTACAGGGACAGCAGCTGAGCATTTCCTGAACAAAAGACTGGTACTGGAACAAGTACTGACAAATATAAAAGCTAGGCAGAAGCAATTCAAGAAAATCATTGGTGTTCATTGTACGTGTTAAAAGCATGCTTCACTCCTCATGCTATTTTGATCAGGCAGCAATGCATGGAATTAAGACACACTTCTCTTATCAGTCCCTTCTCTGTGTGCCTCTGCTTCTGCTTCATCTGTAAACTCCTCTGAGCACAAAAAGAGTTTGCCACATAGCACAGGGACTATGCAGCTTTTATTTTAAGGTGAGAGAAGGACAGAATTCTAGCTCCTTCTGAGCTAAGCAAGAGACCGGCTCCCGCATCCACAGATAATCATGGAAATGTTCCTTCCTGCTGGTGACAGCAGACTGTATATCTGGCCCATGTGTCTCTAGAATTTTTCTGCGAACAATGCAATCATATCTGAAACATATGCAAACATATCTGAAATAACTATGAAATCTGCGTAGGATGGATTTAGAGTTTGGTTTTGGTTTTATTTTGGCAGCAGTTGTTTAACAAACTGTGGTTTTTTCCTATCTGTTGTGTTTATTTATTGAATGCTGTCACAGAGGAGAGTTGGAACTGTATGAAGTCCTGAAATGGATCCGTAGTTAGACAAAAGCTCTTTAAATAATACGTGTATTTTAAAAAATGACAGAAGTAGACTCTTGTAGTATTAGTCTATCACATACCTTTGCAAATCCCAGCATTTGAATCTTTCCAACAGGGTTCATTGCATACAGGAATACGTATTTCAAATGCATTCCTTTGGTAGGTGTAAGGAACAACTCCAGAGCACTAAAACCCTCTGAGACCAAGAAGCTGGTTCTCTCAACTGCCTGCTCAAATCCACCCCCTCCTATCCTGCACATTTCTGCTTTGCCAAATAGCAGCTGCCTCTTCGCAGTTCATGTTAAGGGAGTTGCAGCTTAATACACTGCCAGGCACGAGGAGTGTTCCTGCTTGCTGGGTAAATAATGGATTTTGCAGTTTGAGGGAAGAATTAAAAAAAATATTCTAAAAACTTAGCTTAGGATAAGTATTTTTTAAAAGAGTGATATGACTGGAGTAGAACAGAAAAACCTCACAAAAATTTTATTCTGGGCAATGATTTTCCCTTTGGGGGTTACTTCACCTTTTCTTCCATCATCAAAATATTTCACATCAGTATAAAAAGTCAAGGTTGCTTTTTGGAAAAAAAACAGCGACATGAAAACTAAACATCCAGGCAATTCTGGAGGGAAGCTTTTCCAATCTTTTCACAACCTGTTGCAGTGCTGCACTCTCCTTATGAAATCTTTTTTCTGACATCCAGCCTGCACATTTGCAGCAGCAGTTTGCAGCTGTGATCATACCGAGATCAATCCACCTGAGTCTCATTTAACTGCAACCTCCAGCATTCTGACATGGAAAGATTTAAAATGCATAGAAGTTAGTATAGTTCAAAGCTGAAATAGCATCAACGGAAGGATTAGGATCTCTTCATCGATGTGGTAATCTGGTTTATAGCCTGAGTACTCTCATGATGGGATTTGAACCC
This sequence comes from Steatornis caripensis, assembly GCA_013398225.1. Lineage (NCBI taxonomy): Eukaryota > Metazoa > Chordata > Aves > Caprimulgiformes > Steatornithidae > Steatornis > Steatornis caripensis. The sequence goes on from VZSC01010927.1 coordinate 11,514, forward strand.
ATGTCAAGCAGAGGTTTCCAACAATGCTTTCTTAGATGGTGTCATGGAACAAAGCATAAAGGTGGAGCACCGTCTTCTTTTCCTATTCTCTTCCTCCCTATAGTTTTTTTGATGTTATCAAAGAATGGACATCTCTAATATCAGAAAAGGATTTATGGAGGAACGTGACTCCTGCAGCCATTGGACATTTTTAGTTGGACATCCTTGCTTACATCAACTTTGAGGGTCACAAGCCATTTGCCCTGATAACTACACCTGCCTACCCTGTGCCTGGCAAGCTCCACTCTTAAAATGATGGTCATCGTTTGCAAGGTATACTCCGTGTCTGTCCATGTACATAGATCTACTGTACACAAGAACTAAATCATGCTTACACAGGAGTTAGGGCACCGAGTTTAGTGCTCCGAGCTCATGTTCCTCAATTAACTTTGAATTTCCCTAGTGATGTCGTGCCTACAGAGCCAAAGCATCATTCAGATAATGACCCTGTTCCTCTAAGCAGCACGTCCTTCATCCTGTTTACAACCAAATCTCTAGACCAGACACTGCATGATGCATCAGAGGATTGACAAAGCCTCACCAACACCAGCAGAGTTGGGGTAAGAATCTCCTCTCTTGGTTGCAGATTCTGTGCCCACAGTTTACAGGCTGTGCCCCCAGACAGCTGCCACATACTTCACCCGTGAGCAGATTCTTCCCATCATGAGCCCTCAGCTCAAACAGGTTGCTACAAGTTTTTGAAGGGAACAAGCAAATGATATGAGTAATGCCAAACAAGAACAAGAAATGCCATATAACAACCTGCATAAACGCTCATCTTTTCATTCAGTAAGCACAGTAAATCCTGAAATTAAATAAATTCAGACTGTCAATGCTGCTTTTGCTATTCTCAGAAGCACAGTGGCAATGCTGCCCAGACCTCTAGGCTACCTTGGGATTTACCATGTTCGAAGCATAGCTATCCTCTAATCTTTGACTGATAGTTTTATTTCATAAAAGAGGCAAAACAAAATTCACATCCAAGTCCATCTGACTTTGACATAGCAAGGAACTGAGTGATCTAAGCAAAGGGTTTAGACTGCTGGAGAAGTAAAAAGGACTTGTTGACATTATTGATCAAAAGTTTTGCCAAAAACCTGGGCTCTCACCTAACCGGTAATTGTAGTACTTAGTGTCTGTAGTCCATAAAAATTTTTATTCTGACTAAAAGATGAAAGCCACATCAATCTGAAATATTCTACCAGGATATCCCAGTGTGTTACTCCCTGGTAATTTAAATTTAGGAAACAGGACTTGAAGGGAAATCCCAAGGCACAGCCTCCAGCTGACAGAGCCACCCTGTATTACCTAGTCCCTTTCATAAATAGATTCAACTAAACATTAAAATCATCTATGTTTTCTGTCCATGTACCTCTTCCTGAGGGCCTGGTCCAAATCCAATTGTTGCCACAGAACTCTCTTCAACTTGCAGTTAAATCAAGCCCGGTGATAGCTTAGGGATAACACGGTCCTGTCTTCCAGCAGAGGGAAAGACTCAGCAATGGGACCTGAAATAATGAGTACACTTTGGTAGGTTTCGCGTGTCCTGGACTTACAGTGGTCAAAAACGGGAAGCCCCAGTGGCATTAGGTGAACGCCACAGTAGGTAAGATCTGACTGTTTTACCGCTTGTCCTCCTCTTCCTCTTCCAATCCTCAAATATGTTAATTTTCTGTTCTGAAAGCTGACCACAGGGTTACACAGAAACTCAACCCAAATCAAGGCTGTCTCTTGCAGAATCCCATTCACAATGGCAATCTATGGTCTAAAGGATGATTCTAAATATTTTATAACAACGTAGTCAAAAAATACACTGAATTTGGGAAGAGTTATTTTGTCAATATTTGTCTAGTATGACAAGATGTCAAAGGAAAAGTTGTGAATAATCCTTCATTATTTCTACTGCAACTCAGTTCCATAAATCATTTGGGTCCATTCCATCACCTGGGTTTCTAAACTGCGTGACAATTACAAAATAAATCCCCTGGATAATTTAAAAGCTGGCTAGAATACCCTAATGTTTTCCAAGATTAGGACAGAAAGAAGTGTAATGGAGAAGCTGTTCATCAGCAAAATGCTAATAGTTGGACACACTTTGCTTTTGAATGTATAACAGCCCTACCGGCCTTTTGTATCCACCCCTTACTCTATACCATCTACATCGTGCCCAGGTCCTACCCTTTTGAGTACATTTCAATTAATCACCTCCACTTTTCCTGTCTTTCGATATATACACACAGATATCGCTCTCTTAGTCTATGAATCATCCACAGACTGCAAAGAGTAAGAGGAGGCCCTTTTTAAATGTGCTTGTTTCCAGCAGTAAACAATGGAACAAAAGGACAATCAGATTGAATCGATTGATTGCAATGTGCTGCTTTCAAATTGGTTTTTCTTTAAATGATTCAAGAAACGAAAAGAGGGAGAGAAAAGCCAAGCAATAAAATGTAATGATTCTCATTAACTGCTATGAATTGACTGTTTCACAGTTTAATTTTGGCAAGAACTGTAAGATTTTCACATTTTCATCAGAAGTCTTATTTCCAAGCAACGCCACAAAACTTAAACCTAGACTCCAAGCCTTTTGTTTGGATTCTGATTTCAGATTGAGTCCATTTTAACCTAATTTATCCCATAATTGCAAATAATCAAAATAACTTTTTCAGTCTAAAATGTCATCTGCATTTGTCTTTAATACATCTTGCTACATGAATCATCTGTATTTTTATGCTGTCGCCAAAAGGACGTAAAAACCTTATACCCAAATTGGAAATACTATGAGGCTAGATGACATTTGCAAAGAATGCCTTGTCAGAATAGTTTTCCACCTAACCTTTAATACGTTTATTTTCCATATATTTATTACTGTCAACAGAAGAACATTATGTCCTGGAATAAAATATTTACAGATTTTCTATGTTTTTGTTGCCTAGGTCTTCCTGGTTCAAAGAACCATTCAGATGCTTGTAAACTGTTCACCATGTCATTCCATCAAGTGGCAATTTTGCTGGGCTCTCTGCCCTTTTTCTGGTGTATTAATGCACATTGGCAAATCTAAATATTTTTCTCAAATGCATTTAGGAAAGTATTTTTAATATACATATTTGTAGTATCATTGCGCATTGCTAATATTAGTGTGATTGCAAGTGACTTAAAGCAGCACCACAGGACACATCCAGCTCACAGACCTTACATTATTCATGCTTGATTTAATTTTTTAATAGACGTAAATCTTTGTGTATCCTGGTCAGGCTCTTCAGCTTTCAGTTCAGCATGTCTGGGGCGTCTCCGGAATCATACAGCCAGCAAATAACTAGGTCTTTTAATTTCTCCTCCATGCTGCTTTCCTCTTTACATTCCCCCACCCAGTACTAACCCTCATGTTCTTTGTGAATTTTGGCTGTTCATTACCGGTCACACGTGTAGTTGTGTTTCTCTTTGCAGAAGCTGTAATGTGTTCTGACGCCCTTACATCGCAGCAGAGCCTCGGCAGACCTACGCTTCCAAAGCCTTGTCTCCTTTTGTGGGTGGTATTTCTCTTGGGGTTATTTTAGCCCATTCCTGGTCAGTGCCCAGTAAGTTTGTTACCAGGATCATGGGCAGAAGGAAGATGCTTGCACTTACCTCCTACGTTTGTTTCACTTGCTTCCCTCTGATTTCTCCTGTTCTTTTCTCAACTCTTATTTTTTCTGTTTTCTTCCATGATTCCTTGTAAGGTGGTTCGTAGATGCACATTTCATGGATAGCCTAACAGTATATTCTTTTACATGTCTCAGGGGAAGGAACATAAAGCAAACAAAAGTAGAAAACACCTGCTTTCTGATGAGAGAAAATCTTGTATGATGTTTTCCAAGCCACCACCTTGTGATGAGATTTCACTACCTGGGAATTTGACACGATAGCCTAAAGTGAGAATAGGATGTACACTGCCAGCCCACACTGTTCTCTGAGCCTGTAAACCAGTTCCAGTTCCTCTTTGAAACAGATCTGTTATTTCAAGAGTTTGTCAATATTTATAGCCTTTTCTCAGGAGTTGCGTAATCCTTCGCATTTAATGAGGAGGCTGAAAAGTTGGTAAACAAGTCGAGGAAGGTGCAAGATAACAGGAAAAAGGTCAGACCAAATAAAGATTGCACTGCATTAAGGACAAACATAAAGACATCCTTTGTGATTTACACAGTAAAACAACGAACTACTCCAGATTTCTGAATTCTCTGGACAGACAGTAATTCTCTACTGGACTGAACGTGAGAGATGATACTGGTACACATGAAAATCAGATCAGGAAAGCATTAATTAGACTGCAAAGTACTGGTAAAAACATCCTTTGAAACACTCATTGCTGGTAAGAGAGCAAGAACAGCAGATCAAAGTTCAAACAGGATTTTAATTAGATGTCTTGTTTACTGTGCTCTGTCAGACACATGCTAAGAAGAAACTTTGCTCATCTGCAGCCATTCTCCATACAGCACTTAACCTCCTCTAGCATGTTAAGAATCTGACGTGAGGCAGAGGGAACCAGATGCAGAAATGCAACGTGTAACTTGCTGCAGAGGCGTTCAGGGTGCTGTCACTGCCTGTCCCCATATTGGGCACTGCCAGACTCTGATCCCAGGCAGAGGTATCATTTGGAGACTATGTGCTTTTTTCTTTGCTTGAAAGAAAGCATATCACTTGAGTTCACTGCAGTTTGCCACAGAGTAAACAAGCACAAAGATGAAAATATAAGTGTTAGAGCTAGATCTCCAGAGACGGGACTGAGACGTGCAAGTCCACAGGACTGGCAGTATGCTGCTACAGCAATAAGATTTCAAGCTATATCCTGCTTTCTTCTCTCATACTTATTAATATTTCACTCTGAGGAGGAAGGACTACTATTCATTTTACACGATTAGACAACTGATCAACGAGGGACAACGCTGTTTCATTCAGTACTTGACTACAGATTAGACAGAAAAACATTGGCCTGGGTCTGTCCTAAAGAACAAAATTAAAGGATAAAAGTAGATGTCTAGGGAGACAGATATAAAATCACAATAGTTTTCCTACTTTTCCTCCTTTTCAATCTCATTGAAACAGAAATTACAAATGTTTTTATTATCCTGTATTCAGTAGGCAAGTATCATGACAGTGAACAGTAAAGTCAGTTTTTTAATTAAATTCAGACAACTGTAAGAATACAAATGTAAAAGGGAAGCAAAGAAAACTTTGGGGAGAAGATTGATTGTTATATACTACGTAAGCCTCAAAACATTGCTGCCTGAGTCACTAAGGTTAGATTTAGAGGATCAGGAGACCAATCTACACGGTATTTTATGACTTTGTATTTTGGAGCAATCGCAAACCATAAACCGGATTTGCTGTTCTTCTCAGGTGTTGGTCTTCAACCACTGCTATTGCTAAATCCACTAGACCGCACTTTGTCAAGGACTTGAAGTTATTGTGGCTTTTGCGTGCTTGTTAGGCTATCAAATAGCTATCCTCTCAATCTACTGACTGCTTAGATTTTTGGTCTAACAGTGAATGGGGCATTTTTTATGGAAACATTTGTGACTTGATGAGTCTGGACATGGTATCAAATCGGGGACCGTCTACTGGTTTGGGGACGAACTGTGTGACTGGAGGAGGTTAGGGATTTTACATCTCAATCTTCAGGAGCACTGCTACAAAACTGCTCTTGATCTTCTTAACACCGTACAACTCATTTCCACAAGACAGACCATATTGAGAGAGGAATATGCCAGTGAATATTTTTGAGTTATAATAATTTAACTCCAGCAGTTTTCATTATTCTCTGATGGAGATAAAAAACTAAGCACAGTCAATTCTGAACATAATGAAAGACATTCTTCTGGTTCATGTCAATGACTTTTAAAATATGTCTCGCAATGGAGTATAGAAACATTAAAAAGACCCCCTGCTTTCTGTGGGGAGCCAAATATTGTGCAACGTGATATTGAGTTTCAGTAATTAATTACACGCTGCCAAATTCAGCTGTGTGACCTGTGGTTTTCCTGAAATGCTAGCAGTTGTTTCAGCTAGTCTTTATGGCTCTGCCTCAAAGCCCATTGAAATGGATCACAGTCTCTCTATTGACTTCAAGTGGTCTTAAATCAGATCCTCAATGTTGGGAATATTAATGCAAAAAAAATTGGGGCCAAGATTCTAGTCTTATTCACAGAAGAATAGAAATTAGATCTCTGGAGTACATAATTTGTTAACGTATCAGTATCCAAGCCCCAATTTTGCACATATTAAAAAAGTTAAGGACAAGAAAATCATGTCCATTAGACTTTAATATCTGATTAGTGAGTATTAGAAGCACAGAAATAATTTTAGGATTCCAGAGATTACATAGAATATTCAATTGTCTTTAGGGAGGAAAACTGTATTTCTGCCAATCGACTCAAGTAGAAAATACTTCTAAAACCAGCTGAAAAGTATCCAGATACATAACTGCTAAGGCTAAAGCTACAGTACATTCACAGAGAGGCAGAGGTACCTACATTCATACTTTCGTGATCATGTATCAATGAATACACCATGTACCAAAGCATTTGAAAAATAGAGAAATATAGCCCACATTAATCAATAGAATTTTTCCTTATCATGTATGATATCCACGGGATATTATCCATGGGTATCCAGAAGATAACCATCCTTTCTCAGACTTAAATTATTCATATAGCATGTGCTTACTATGACTAATCCTTTCATGCATCTGTAACCTCCATGAGACTGAAGTCCAATAAAAAAATAATTCTTCCATCTATGTTTCTTATGCAGTATGATCATAGAATCGTATAATCATTTGGGTTGAAAGGGACCATCTTTAATTTAAAACGGTTATCCTCCTTTAGTTTAAAACCATTACCCCTTGTCCTATCACTACAAGCCCTACTAAAAAGTCTGTTCCCATCTGCAAAGTCCTGCACAAGGGTTGGGGCAATCCTAAGTACAAATACATGCTGGGAGATGAAGGGATTGAGAGCAGCCCTGAGGAGAAGGACGTAAGGGTGTTGGTTGAGGAGAAGCTCAACATGAGCCAGCAATGTGCACTCACAGCCTACAAGGCCAACTATATCCTAGGCTGCATCACAACCAGCATGGCCAGCAGGTCAAGGGAAGGGATTCTGCTCCTCTATTCCACTCTTGTGAGACCCCACCTGCAGTTCTGCGTTTAGCTCCAGGGTCCCAACAAAAGGAGGACACAGACATGTTGGAGTGAGTCCAGAGGAGACCACAGAAATGATCAGGGGGATGGAGCACCTCTCCTGTGAAGACAGGCTGAGAGAGTTGGGCTTCTTTTGCCTGGAGAAGAGAAGGCTCTGGGGAGACCTTAGAGCAGCCGTCCATTGCCTGAAGGGGCCTACAGGAGAGACGGAGAGGAACTTTTTCCAAGGGCATGCACTGATATGATGAGGGATAATAGTTAATAGATAATAGATAATAGAAACTGAAAGAGGGTACATTTAGATTAGATATTAGGAGGAAATTCTTCACAATGAGGGTGGTGAGACACCGGAGCAGGTTGCCCAGAGAAATTGTGGATGCCCCCTCCCTGGAAGTGTTCAAGGCCAGGCTGGATGTGGCTTTGAGCAACCTGGTGTGGAGGAAGGTGTCCCTGCACACAGCAGGGGGGTTGGAATGAGATGGTCTTTAAGGTCCCTTCCAACCCAAACCATTATATGATCTTTCGTATAAGCCTCCTTAATGAACATCATAATGAATACCTTACAAATTTTCTAACCAAAATTTACATAGCACTTGACAAATTTATTCTGTTCACAGAAACTTTCGTATGTAGATTCAACAGAACTTTCTATAAAGTTGTATTAATCTGAGCCAAATATGACCTCTTCGTAAATTGCTTCCTCAATCAGGAAATGCTGAAAAGCTGTGATGGGGCCAGGACCTAAAGGCAAAGGAGTTAATAGGGCTTATATTAACTTCACTTGACATGCTCTTAGATTTAGACATAAATGATTAATCCAATCTTACCCATATAGCAGCTTTTTTCAATGGTCATTAGAATTTATTCTGAAATATCGGTTTGGCACTGAAAATTATTTCAACTGGATATTCCCTCTTCTGCTTCAGATGTGCTGCATACTCACACTCACTCCCAAGAAATGATGAGCCACACAAACCGAATTTTATGCCATCTTCACTGGCACTGACCAGAAGCATCAAACAAGCCAGAGTAAAAGAAACAAAAATCTTCTTGACTGGTATCTGCTTTCATGTCAGAAAATGTAAACCAGTGAGCACGTGGTGTATCAGGCATATAAATGTCACTAACAATAAACACAGCTTTTCCAAATCGCATGGCACCACAGCTATAACAATAAATACGCTCTGAGTTGCAATTCTCCTAAAAGGAATGGCTTTTTAACCATAAATCATGGCTTGGTCTGCAGGAGTGTATTGGGCCATACGACAGGAGGAAACCCTAAGCCTTCATGGTTCCACCTAATGAAGACACTGTGTGCCTAGGAGTGCTGCAAGCAAGCGATGGACATTGCCTTAGCTCCTCTGAGAAAGCAAACACCAAACAGCCAAGATCTGGATCCTTTTCTCTTCTATCCTCCTAAACTCTGACTGATTTAGGGTGGGTATGCAGAGCAGATGGCCCCAGCTGGCATAGGAAAGGAAGTCGATGCAGAGCATGCCCTTCTCCCACAGGTAGGTAGTAGTCTGCTATATCTGTGGCCAAAAGTCCTTCCTGCCTCTATCGGCACAATGTTTTTTAATTTTGGGGTTTTTACTAGGCCATGTGGAAGAGCCAAGACAGCCTGGGTGGGGTGCTGTTACTGCCCACTGAATTAAACTGGAGACCAGTAAGTGTTATTCCTTCAGCATGTTTCCCAAATGCGCAAAGTGAAAATGCCTGTCTGGTAAAAGAGAATTTTCCACTTTTCAGAAGTCTTAGGTACTAGAAGAAAATAATTTGTTTCTTAAGACTGCGGATAACTTCCTAACAGAAGGCCGGAATGAGGTGATTTAAGCTAATCTTTTCTTTGCACATAATCATTTCCTGACTCACCGGATGGCAGATGGTAATGTCTTAGAAAGGGCAAATACAATTGCTGTGTTCATACCTAAGAGCTGTATGATACAACGATTAAAAAGCTAGTGCTATATGATAGTAACGGATCAATTCAGCTCTCTAAACATAGGCAACTGGCATGTTTGAGACACTTTATAGTATTTCAGACATTCACATGGGTCTAGCAGATAGGATGTAGGACCTAGAGAAGACCAACACCCTCTTGGAGACACATCTGGTGGCCAAGAAACTTACACAAATCGGTATTAGATCTGTGTATTTAGGCAACTGAATCGAGACCTAACTGATATAACAACCAGAATAATCTGCCGTATGAGAGACCTAAAAAACCTGTTATCTACAGGTAAATCATTAAATGGAAGCATCTAGAGTCAGCACTTCCATGCGTACGTGTAAGTATAAAATAGCAGAAATTAGTATCAGCCATTGATTAGATAAGGCCAGTAACACAAAGCCGTCAGAACCACGCTGGAAACTGAAATGTAAAACAAATAAACAAACAAAAAAAGAGCAACAAATTCTTTCATGAGTTTGAAATGTATGTTGAAGGTTCCTTTTCCAAGCAGTGAAAGGGCCTACAGCAGTAGACTGATGCCAGACAAACTCAAATGAAAGGAAAACAAAAAGAGCCAATTCATGCAAAATGCTCAAGACTGTTGCTACTCCTTCCAAAACGCTGATCAGCCTCCATTCCTTCCAACCATCTTAGTGAGCCCTGAGGTGCCTTCCTGAAACATACGTCAGCCCAAAACACAAATTGTACTTTAGTTCAGACCAAGATATTGGGCCCAGAATAGCAAATGCTCCAGAAATTTAACAGCCCATGTCATGCAGTAAGATCAAATGGTCCCTTCTGGCTGTCAGTTCTTCATCATTGGACACCAAGGGGGAGCACTGTATTATCACCTTTTGTTTATAGGCGTTCACATAAATTCTAGGATGGCTGAGTCAAATATGTCTCAACAGAGAGACAATGGGATTCATCCTCTTTAGTTGTAGCTATCTAGTCTTGGTAAGTTATCACAGTGTCCTATAATCAATGGAAGAGAGCTGGTGATTCATTTCCAGCTGCAGTTAAGTGTGGACACCCTTTATAGTGGTGGTTTCTCTCTCCATCTCACTTTCCATAAAAGGATGTTGGGCCACCAGCTAAGATCAGACACCTACCTTCTAGGTTGCCAAACTAGGTGTGATTATTCAATTACTGCTGACCCAAATGTTTCTCAGCTGTTTCACATTCAGCATCTCCAGAAACACACACGATGTTCACTGTCTTGTCGTTCTGATAACCGTTCACTTGCCAGAAACAAGCACAGAGTGTCAGCACTTGCCAGGTTTTACCCAACGGAACTTGCTAATTCGCCAAAGGAAAGGTACATTTTCATATTATCAGTTGGAGAGAAAGAGGAAAAGTAACCTTTTCAGGTTAAAAAAAAAAAAAGAATCAGAAGAGGAATCACAAATACAACTCCTATTAAAAAACTGAAAGATTAAACAGGAAAGACAGATGAATGAACAGTCCAAAGCACTTTTAAAGAAAACGAGTATTACCTTTTTCTACCAAAATTCAAAGCTGAAAATAAGTGACTCCTGCAAATTTCTACCACTCTGCATAGCATTGATTTACATTCTAACCTGCTCTTCTTAAATCTGCAGCTACTGTGGCTCAGTTTTGTAACAACTAATAACCATATAAAAAAAATGAGCCATGATCTGGCATAAATGACTGCAACTCTTAGAGGATATAGTGTCAAATATTTAACAAATTCTGAAGTTTAGAGACAAAGGACACCTGGACACACATGAGCTTATTCCTATGTTGGATAAAATTCCCAACATCAATCAAAGCACTTTATTTCCCTTGCCTTCACCTGTTCATGTGATATTTCTGTAAATAGACACTCATAAGTATCTAGACACCTAAAAACAAGTAAAGTTATTACCACAATGAGAGAAAAGATAGGCAAAAATGGTCTCTGGATGTCTGAACAGCTGGAAGATTTTGTGTTAGCTTTGCTGTCCTTGGCTGCATTTCGAAACCAACTGGAATTGTAGAACAGGAAATGTCTTCTCCTTTCCATCTTTTCCCTGAAACCTGAAGTAAAATAACATCTTCTCAAAATGTTCTGCAGATGGTAGGCTTCTTTTGAACAATGATTTCAGGAGACAACTGAAATAGTTTAATTAAAAAATGTTACTTCCGTGCTTTATGGGAATTGAACCTTGGCTTCTTTATGCTTCCAGTCTCCTGTCAGAAAAAGCAGCAGCTAGACCCGGAACAACCCGCAGTCAAAGGAAGGTGATCCCTGTGCTGTAACCAGACCTGGGCAGCCAGGAAAACCTGTGAGAGTAAAGGAATCCCAGCAAAACTAGCTCACCTATATTATCACTAATCATTTAAAAATCTGAAGTTAAAAAGCACCAAAGAAGTTACTTTTCAGCTGAAGCAACCAAAACCAACAGTACTAGTAACTGAAGGTGACTTGTGTCTCTGGAGATTAGACCGCTGTGAGCTACAGCAGAACACACACCAGGAGCCGCCTCTTCTGCTCGTTTCCACCAGTTTTTCATCATACAAGAGAGGCAAGAACCTTAGGGCTTTGTCTCGTCTCACTTCAGATACACTGCAAGATACGCTGGTTTGGAAAGCAGCTGCTCTATACTTTAAAGAAAAGTCAAACTCTTATTCAAAAGAGCGACCTTGTATAAAAGACATGCTAATTCACTTTTAATTGAAGTGTTGACATTAAATATGGAACTTGGATTACATTAACAGATATCCAGATATCTCAGCAAACTAGTCCAAACTGCAGCATCTCTGTATCTTAATCAGCATGTGCTGCTGTGTGACTCAGGAACCTGCACACAACTCATGAATCTGTCTACCCATGTCTAGATCAGCATTAAGGAATGCTAGCAGGTCAATGAATCCTGCCTGGGAGAACTACGTGCAGCTCATGTAAAATTCTTTCTCTAACTTCTCTTCTATGTGAATAAACTCTCCTCCACTAAACAGAGTAAAAATAGTTGTTAAAAAGTGAAGAAGCATTGGCACTTGGGAGGGATTTCCAGAAAAAAAACCCAGAAATTCAGAGGAGGAAGCAGCTCCTTCTGCTGTGTCAACAGCAGAGGAAAAAAGCAGCTGACAGAAGAAGGGACTCCTGGAGTTGGAGGAGAAGTCACGTAGACAATGGGTGATCTTTGACTTCTTGGAGCACTGTGACTTGCAGCCAAAAATCCTTCAGAACAAGAAAAGAACTTGAGCAAAGAAAAAACTCATTTTATTGTTTTGACTAAGCCAGGAATGGCTGGATATGGACCCCTTTGCAAAAAGTTCAGGGGTCTGTTGCTCTGTTCCTACTGGCACAAATCCATGATGAACATACAGGGATCAAGCTCTAAGACCAGATGCCTAAGTTACAAGGGTCTCTCCACAGAGCAGGGTTAGCCTTAGTTTGAAGGGTGAGGGATCGCTGGACCAGAAGACCTCACTTACTTGAATAGGTGAAAGAAGTTACACCTGCAAGGAGTTGAGAAGCCAAAGAGGTGCTGCTGAAATTCTTAAGACTTTAAAAGACTGGCCATGGCTGAGCAGGGAGAGTTCAACATTTATATCATTATATTGAGCTTCTCCATGAGAACTTTCCTCAGTACTGACCTTACTTGTGGCTTTATTACAAAATACACCGAAGTCAAACTCAGTGATGTAACAAAACTGCCCATGAGCATAAGCATGACTTTAAGAGCAGGAATTGCAATTGATTGTGCCTCTTGGATTGATTAAACATTGAGTCGCCTTAACAAGCAGCAAACTAAAAAGTTTTACAATTTCACACTATATACAAGAAACACTGGGATTTTTTCAGTTGTCTCACCAGCACACCTTGAAATATGTATGACATAATGAGACTGTTAACTTCTGTGTCTGCTGCCAGAGATGTTAAAATTGTGCTTGTGGATCAGGTGGCTCAGGTAACCTGAATGATCAAGGCTGCCAATGGAATGCCATAAATCTGTAAAATAATCCTCCTTGAGGTAAGAGTTTACCATCTTTGGGTTTGCCTGAACTAAGCCTAACCTCTCACATCGTCTGACAGCTCACTACAGACTATGTAGCCCCAGAACACCAAGACCTTAAATAACTCTTTCCAAAATCAATTGAAATCTACATATTTGTGCAAACCATGGACTCCTGCAGTTGGGAAGGGATTAGCCTTTCCTTATGCCGGGAGGTTTTGCCTTGCATTGAATAAGACAGCAGAAGTCAAATAAATTCCATGCTTGGTGCAGCGCCAGCCATGTGGAAGTTTGGAGTCACTCTATTGATACTCACTCAAGGGAGTAATTCATGTCAAAGCTCAGCAACCTGCAATCCAAATAAAACAAGGAAGAAATTTTGCAGTTCAGTTTATGTATACATAACTCATACAGACATAATTCTCCTTCTACATATTGGAAACGTGTTTCTAAGTTGACACCTGCAGCAGTTTGCAGTGATATTTCACAACTAGGTTATTATAGACTTTGGTGTGGAAATAGGGATGGTCATCAAGCACAGCCATTACAAAGGAGCATCAGAAACCATGCAGGGTGGGAGAAGTACCTCGATATAGAAAGCAACCCTTTCCAAAATATCATTCCAGATTATCACAGGGAGGGAAAGGACTTAATCAACAAAAACATTTTCTAATACCAGCTTCAAGAGTTTGACTTGACAGTTGTTTCGTGATGGATTCCCAAATCCTTTACTTAACATGCTTTCATGGAAAGTACATCATATTGCATTTTCCATAGTAAGGGATTCCATGCTGTCGTTCAACAATTACGTATACACTTGCCTTCCTTATTGAAGTTTGAGTCACGTAAAGTCCTGTCAAAAGACACTACCTTTTAGCAGCTTTTATATTGCAATTAATTGCCCTATTCACAGAGTATAGCTGGTAGAATTACAGTTTTGGGGGTGGAGCTGTTTTAAATATCAGCCAATATTCAGTAGTACTCATTTTATTTGAACTAGTAGCATAATTTACCTATTTCCACTTTTAAATCACACTTACCAGTCTTCACCTATCTGATGCAGGATTTGGAGCTTGTTTGTTGTCCAAGTCAATCTCAGAAACTCAGGTAAGCAAGTTCCCACAGCACTGGGTATAGCCAAGGAGCACTGCTTTACACAGATGATTTAAGGGCATCATTCTGATCTATTATATAATACAGGCTGTCAGGACTTCAGAAATTCAGTCAACAAGAAAAATCACAAAGACTTCAGTAGATTCTTAAAGTTAATACCATATATGAAAAGTTGTCCTAGACATGAACTTTTATACACAATTTGAATCTTTTACATTGCAGAAACATTAAAAATTATTGAAACACATCAACCTTTAGTGTTTTATACACTGTAATAATCACAGATAAACAGCTGTAATGACTTAGTGGTTCACTAACAGCAACATCCCAATGACATTGAACTTTATTTATAATGGAGTGATCTAACCAGACCATTTCATTAATATCTGCAGTGCCATTTCTGCACTTTATACCCGTCTTGGAAAACAAACTTAGGTTTTATGAGACTACGTGTTAGTTTGGGACACTCTATGACCTGATTTGCAATGTGCTGAGCACCCATGTGCTTCACTATGGTCCACAGGGGCGCACAATTCCTTGCAAGATTCATGCTCCAGTCTCCTTGTTTGTGCTTCCCTCGCTCAGTTTCCATTTGGCAATGGAGCCATCACCATATCAGAAGGGCAAGTAATGAAAAAAGAATAGGAAGTTGAAAAAGCAAAGTCTCTGCCATCTTCAATGTCCCTTTTCCCTAATTTGTTCATCCTCCGTCTTCCTAAACCCGCTGTCCAAAGGAGACAGATTACAAAAAAAAAAATTACCAGTCATTATCTCCAATGTGACTTCTGCAGCAGCAGCAAAGAGCCTATTGGCAGCAAGGGCTGCACCTCTCCAGGTACAAGCTACTGTTTTCTAATGATTTCATGACCAGAAGCAGCTGTGCTTCTGAAGATGATGCTTCTCAAACTAAGAGCTGAAGCATTGGCATCATTTGCAGTTCAGTTGTGTTTCTGAACACGGACTCCTGGTTGCTGGCTTGACTTGGCTTGTTGTTTTAGATGAACACTGTTGTTTCTTGAATTCCCTCCCACTATGGATCTTATCAACCTGCAGAGTAACAGCCCAGTATCCTGACTTTTTCTTTGTGAGTAAATAACTCCAGCATGCGCATTAGGAGGAAGCCTTCGAACTGGGCCGCTCACAATACTCGTTCTGCCGTCAGCTTTATAATAAATGTTTGCATCAACATGAAGAGACTCAGAATCCTCTGAAAGCCAAAACAGATGACCAAATGACAAGGTTTGATTGCTACCTGATTTGCAAAAGATTATTTTGACACAAATGGTTAATCCTCAGGCCACTTGTTGCACTCCTATAATGTCGTAGCCCCAGCTGTCCCTCAGCTAATGTCATCAGCCTATGTTTCCTATCGGCAACTTTGATCCTTCTGACAGGTCAGTCCTACAGAGAGGAGGAGGAGGATTTTCATAAGTTAGGTAAGAGGAAAGAGACAGCAATAAAAGTCCTGTGTGCATTTCTCTAACTAAATTCCTCACTGTTTTCAAGCATTTTGAGACTTAGATTACAGTTCAAGGTCTCCTCTTCTCCGTACAGTTTTTTCTCAGGCTGTTCTTGTGCAGCTAGCTGCTTCTAGTCCCAGCTGAAGCTAAAAGGACCCTTTTGCTAAAAGCATGTTTCTCTGGGGATCTTTCTTGCTCAAATATGTTTGTTTCTAAGGCTCCCATTTAACTGTGCTAATAAGAGTGCAGGTCAGAAATGCACTAAACTTCTTGATAAAATAATGANGTCATTATCTCCAATGTGACTTCTGCAGCAGCAGCAAAGAGCCTATTGGCAGCAAGGGCTGCACCTCTCCAGGTACAAGCTACTGTTTTCTAATGATTTCATGACCAGAAGCACCTGTGCTTCTGAAGATGATGCTTCTCAAACTAAGAGCTGAAGCATTGGCATCATTTGCAGTTCAGTTGTGTTTCTGAACACGGACTCCTGGTTGCTGGCTTGACTTGGCTTGTTGTTTTAGATGAACACTGTTGTTTCTTGAATTCCCTCCCACTATGGATCTTATCAACCTGCAGAGTAACAGCCCAGTATCCTGACTTTTTCTTTGTGAGTAAATAACTCCAGCATGCGCATTAGGAGGAAGCCTTCGAACTGGGCCGCTCACAATACTCGTTCTGCCGTCAGCTTTATAATAAATGTTTGCATCAACATGAAGAGACTCAGAATCCTCTGAAAGCCAAAACAGATGACCAAATGACAAGGTTTGATTGCTACCTGATTTGCAAAAGATTATTTTGACACAAATGGTTAATCCTCAGGCCACTTGTTGCACTCCTATAATGTCGTAGCCCCAGCTGTCCCTCAGCTAATGTCATCAGCCTATGTTTCCTATCGGCAACTTTGATCCTTCTGACAGGTCAGTCCTACAGAGAGGAGGAGGAGGATTTTCATAAGTTAGGTAAGAGGAAAGAGACAGCAATAAAAGTCCTGTGTGCATTTCTCTAACTAAATTCCTCACTGTTTTCAAGCATTTTGAGACTTAGATTACAGTTCAAGGTCTCCTCTTCTCCGTACAGTTTTTTCTCAGGCTGTTCTTGTGCAGCTAGCTGCTTCTAGTCCCAGCTGAAGCTAAAAGGACCCTTTTGCTAAAAGCATGTTTCTCTGGGGATCTTTCTTGCTCAAATATGTTTGTTTCTAAGGCTCCCATTTAACTGTGCTAATAAGAGTGCAGGTCAGAAATGCACTAAACTTCTTGATAAAATAATGAAAAAATCTTTTCTTAAGGGATTATTTATGTGGATTTGTAGTTTATACCTTTATCCTTTACATTCTGCTCTTGGATTTATTAAGAAACAGTGTTCTGTTCTGAGAAGTATCATCCCTGAGTCATTTCAATCAACTGTCATAACAGTAACACAGTTGGAGCCCATAGATGCAGCTAGGGAGCCTGAAGCAATTGTGAAAAAAGAGATCACTTATTTCTGAATGATGACAAACGGGCGGACCGGTTTGCTGAGTTGCATCTTGTAGGATGGAACTTTACATCCTCCACTGGGGATCAGACTGGATGAATTCAGATGGAGTAGCAATATAGGTAATTTAGTAACCATAACAACCATAATCCTCACTGCAGGACTCTAAAAAACTTGTCTTGCTGCTGTTTCTCTCTAAAAACAGTTTAGCTTTCAGTATTCCTTCAACACCAGTAAAATGGAAATATTAAAATTAAACTTATCCCAAAACTTTGCTACACTTGCAGTTAAATTATTTTAAATTATTTTCAAGTTAGCTGTTTCATTATGCCTTCCTTGAGTACCTGTGTAAGGTCACCAAAGGAGAATTAAAACAGGTCTCTCTAAATAGGTATCAGTATTGGTTATTCAGATTATAATGGACACAATCCAGTTCTAAACCATGATGGTAATTATATAAGCACACTTGCCCATACTTGAAAGCTCAGCTGAAAGCTGTTCTTCAGTGACCCTAATAATAAAAAAAAATTATTAGGACCCAGTCAATGTGTAATTTAGCTGTTCTGCCAGCTTTTTAGGATAATTGCACCTCCCCGGTAATAAACACGGAGATATTCTGCACTCAGTTATACTATGAGCAAAAAGAGTCGTTTTGGACTTGTAAACAGATTAATCTAGATTTACTTACACAAAAGCAAGAAAATAGTCCAATTTCAAGAGTTTAAATATGCTTTTTTGTGTTCATTTGAAGACACCCAAACAAAGGGTCAGAAAGACTTGTCAAGGGACCAGCGCTGGATAGATTTCAAGTCTCCAGGCAATTGAATCCCCAGAGGACAAGCCCAGGACCAGCTCTGCTCTTGGGTCTGTGCAATGGTGGTTTCAGTCACAGAAAGGAAGATGCCCAAAGCCAAATTAGGCTTTACTTAAACCTGATTGCCTCAAAGGAGTGACCAAGCAAACTATTAGATGCGGAGCACCTTCTCTTTTGTTTCCCAAGTCCTCACTCTACCGCAAGCCCAGATCCAGTTCAAGTCCTAGACCCAGGTTGAGCTCCACTGCTGCAGAGCCCTCTCCTGCATCCGTGCCTCATCTGGCAGGTGGTAGGCTTGGGTTTGGATTTGCCTCTTCCAGTACATCAGTAATGATCAGCAAGGCCCTGGAGGGACGCTGGGGTGCTGTGGGGTGCTCAGTGGCTGCTGGCTGGCAAGGCGGCACAGGTCTGTGCCCTGCCATGGGTCCCTCTCCACTCTGGGATTCATTTTGCTCATTGGCTCAGAAAGATCAGGATTTGCTGAGGTTTGGGGAGCACTGAAGAGTGTAAATTGAAGCGAGGAGGGTAAGAGAGCCTGGAATTAAAAGAGGATAATGAACAATTGGTTATTTCAAAAGCATTAAATAGATTTTTAAATACTCAGGATACAAAGGACTGTTCAAATTCCAGAACGAAGCATGTCCTTTGGTCCTGAAGTAAACAGGATGTGCTAGGGTTATTAAATATTAAATACTCCAACAATACCACATTGAAACACCTAAAGGAACCAATTAGAAAGTCAGGTTCTTTTCTGTTAAATCATATCAGTAATACAACTTCTGCCATGTTTATAGCTCCCCAAAGCACTCTTTAAATATGATACTAGAAGTCTGACTAGTCTAACATGGTCATTTTATTTAAAACCTCTATTTTTTCTGACAGGAACAAGTCAAATAAAATACAGTTGGGACCCCACTCCAACCTCATGAAAAATACGAATGCTTTCTACTCTAAAATTGTCAACTGGTGGCATAACATAGAGATTGCTCTGGCCTGTGTTCCACTTGTGAACATCCATAGTTCATGACTCAAAATAGAATTTTATGGCTGATTCAGTTTGCTAACATGAAAAAATAGCAGAACCCCATGAACCCTTTTTCCTCCCTAGAGAAATCTTCTTTTTCCTCCCAAAAGATTTTTCATCTAGAAATTTCCAAGAAGGTTTCCAGCATTAAAAATCAATGAAACCTTGCAATTTTATCAAAATGTTTCATTTACTTTGAAGTTTGTTTTCAGAATTTCGTTCTGCTAGAAACTGCCACGTTTTGTCAAAGATGCGAATTAGTTACCCATTAAACAGAAAATCCAGTTTCCAGCCTGTTCCATCAAGCAACGTGGTTGTGCAGATTGTAATAGTTTGAGTCCACATGCCTACATTTTTCCAGCAGGTCCAAATCTGCAGCTCATCTGGCACAGCAGACCACGCCACTACTACACTCATCTCCACTAGCTTGATCACAGCCTTCTAAGACATACTTCACTGTTTGTAAGACTTGGAGAACTCCCTTAATACTCACAAAATCAGTTTGCACCTATTTAAAAAAAAATAACAGTCACTCTGGCACACATACAAAGGGAGGGTAAAACTTAACAGTTGCTAAATACATCATCTTCCTGAGTGATTGCTAGCAGCCAACACTGCCATTTCTGCCTTCAAAGGGCAGAGATATTTATCTGAATAAATACTATGCAGCCAACTCTGTACACTCATCACTTGCTAAATGTGGTCCTTGTCTTTTTTGGTGCATGCAGAGAGAACTGGAGCCTTTTCAGATGCCTTCTTTTTATCAAACTGAGCAGCGGTTTAATTGTCTTCTGGGTGCTCATGAATACCTAACATGTCGTAGGCATAACACGCTCGCATTGCCGTGCATCAGTGGGCCAAGAACACTCTCAAGGGAATTAAAAATTAAACAACGCTCAGATTGCTTCTCAGATGATAACAGCGGAGATCAACAACTCTCGCTAAGAAGGGTGATCATTGTAATAGTTTTGCAATAAACTTCTGTATCTACAGAGAGCAAAGGACAACTAACACCCTCTAATATTTTTGCTGCTTCGGAAATAAGGATGTGCACACACTGCTGATTCTGTAGCAGAGAGTCCAGATCCTTCACAAAACCTTGCAGAGGAGAAGTGAAGAGGAAAGGCAGTCCTCACCATTGCAGCAAAGCTGTATTAAAATAATATTTAAAACATCAAAACTCTGCATCACTGTTTAAACATACAGTCTGGGCTCTTCTTCATTACCACAGGGGAAGGAGCAAACACACAGTGCTCAGCTCTGTCCCTAGGCAGCTCCTTGAATTTGGGTCTGGCCAAGCCTCAGCATGGCGGTGACACACGCTTCACCTCCAGCCCCCGCATGCTTCTCTCTGCCCCATCAGGTGTCCCCAAGCTGGTCACACAACCACTCCCTGGGCTGCTAGTGTGCTGGGAGAGCTTAGCCAGCTTCCCTGATCTTCACTTACGAGCTCCTTCAGCCAACACGGGAGAGCTGCCCTAGCAGAGGTGACCGGGTGGCTGCCGCGGTGGGGCTGCACACCAAGCAGATAGGGACTGCGATGTCCTCAGATGGCATCGCTGCAGCCAGAGGGTACTGGGAGTAAGCACAGCCCTCCCACCTCTCAGGCCATAGCCCGGCACATCTTTGCTTGCCATCGCCAGAGTTCAGTGGAACTTAATATTTTCTCAGGGTCCCCACAAGTAAATCAGCCTGAAGGACGTGTGCTGAGGGCAAAGCTGAGGGCCTGGGGTTCTCCTTCGGTGATTTCATGGGGGAAATTCAGCACTCAGAGAAGGAACTGTGATTTCAGCGCTCCCATAGCGCTTTACTTAAGCATCTGTGAGTCCTACAACACTGTAGCAGTTCAAAACCGTGCCTCAGACTGCCTTTTCCTTATCAGCCTGAAGCTCCCATGGAGCACGTGCACTCCACAGAAGATTATATACCAGCAGACGCTGTTTGGAGAACAAAGCGAAGCTGATGGAGACGTGCGTTTTCCCTCAATTAGGCAATAAATCGTTCTTCTATTTGCATTACATTTTGTTATGTACATTTCATCCATGAATGGCGTCTGTAATTTGACTAATCCTTTGTGATATAACCAAAGGGAGCCACTATGTTGTGTTGTATTACTATCATTTTCCTCACAGGAATGAATCATATTCCTTTACAGCCACCAGGACACAGTTTTGCCTAGTAACACACAGTAACTGCTAGTTTCTGAATGCTAAAGAGCAGAGAGCTGGCTGCGGAAGTATGTGGCTATAAAAATATACATGATGCCTTCCATTTTTCAAGGGCACTTAGAGTGCATGGCACTCACAAAACACATTTCAAGCCACGTGATTGTTATCTGGGGTTTAGTTTGTTTAACTCAAGTTTGTTAAAAACGCTACCAAGATCTGCAGACTCTTTAAGCAAGGCTGAAATTAACTCACATGAGTGATTTGTTGTCATTTAGAAATACTTGTTTTTAAAAAAATCACTTCACTAACCACACAAATTTACAAGTAGGAGAGAAAAATGAACAAATCAGAGTTTTTTGAGGTTTTTTAAAATCCTCGGAGTCCCCAGAGAGTTTGTACAAAATGGGTTCACCAAATTTGTCAAAGCCAAATAACGCTACACAAATGCAGATATCTTTCATTAAACAGCAGGCAGTATTACCTGGAGCCAAGGTAATAGCCATGTTGTGAAGACTTCAGACTGTCTGTCAGCCTGGATGTAGATCTGACGTCTCTGGGAAATACCCGTCTCATTGTAGGGGCAGAGGGCAGAGCTCTCAGAGATTGGACGTGCCTTGCTGCATCGGCAGAGCCGGACGTCTCTGGCTCGTGTTGCAAACTGCTGCATGTTCCCTATTTAGGTGAGGGCCAGTGGGCAGGGTGCAGACAGAGGAATGGACACAAGCAAGTTTAAGTCCTGATTCAAACCACCTTTCCCAAGAAGAAGAGTTAAAAATGAACACAAATGCTGTAACCACAAAACCACCTTTCTTTAGCCACCGCAGCCTGTGACATCTGCTGTCTAGAGATACGCATTTTTCCTTCCTAGTGCAAGCTATAAGAAAAGATCCATCAGCATCTTTCCCTTTTCCCTTGAGCTGCTTTCCATTAACTCTTCATAAATACTCATGCTTTTTATTCATTCATTTCCTTTGTTGTTATTTATTAAAACTCTTCTATTCCTATGCGGATTTCAGACATTACACCGCAGCAAACCTCTTCCAACAAATTTATTGGAATTTAATTTATTGGAATTAAATATTGGAATTTAATTTATTGGAATTAAATTTATTATTCATTTCCTTGGTTCACAGTAAAACTGTAGAATACAATATTTAAGGAAAAAAATTCATAATAATAATGGAAAATTAATTAAGATAGCATCAAGAATCATATACCACTACGTATAGATAATAAATGAGTTCAGCATACCAGCTGGGATTTCCAGGGAAGACTGCCACCCGTAGGCATGCAGCTCTCCCGCCTGCCTTTCAGCACCTTCCCTGGAAGGTTCAAAGTGGATAGATCAGTTGCTTAGTCACGTGGTTTTTTAGTAAACATAGGGTTTTTGTAATAAAAACTAAACCTAAATGAAATGCAAACCAAAGCATGCTTATGCAACTAAAGACTTGTTTTTCTCTTTCAACCATATCCACCATCACTATCAGAAATGCAAAGCCACCTCCCTTCACAGAGCAAATCACAAGGGGTGACTGCCAGAGGGCTTCATTGTACACTCATGAGGATGCATGATATTTATACGAGTATGCATCAGTCCTGGTGTCCAAGAGCCAAGGAAGCAACTACCCAGGCTTGCTCGTAGTCAAGGAGCATACATGTCGAAGTCACCACTAGGATGATGTATTTCAATCTTTGCATTTTTCTTTCAAGGAAGAATATGATGAGGCCCATAAAAACGTGTTGCCTCTCCATTAGGAATGCGCTGTTGTCCTACAGGCGTTGTCCACTCTTTAGGAAAAGAGTATCAACAAAATCTGACGCGTGACTGTGAGAAATTCATTCATCTTCAACACCTTGAATAACAGTTTTCTCTCTATTCAGAGAAGAGAGCACAGGAGGTAGAAGTACACTTTGCTTTCTGTTGTTGCATCGATCTTTCTTGACCAGTAGTTATGGAGACTCCTAGAAATGAAGTCTGTGACAGCAAACACTATGCAAGAGAGTATCTGCTTTTACCTTCATATCATTAAGAACTAAGACATTTTTGTGGGAAGTGAGTTAGTTAGTTAGGAGAAATCCAGAGACTAGGTTTTGGGCTTGGAAAATCCAGACTTGGAGAAGGAGCTAGGAAATGTTTCAGCAAGACTATTAAATATTAAACTTTTCAGAGTGGTCCTAGTGATGGGAAAGGTCTATTGAATGCAGGCAGTATAACGTCTCTCCTTTTATGCACTGTTGGTACAGACAGTACTTACCGGCAGAGTAATAACACAGCCAGGAAAAGCAGTATCCAAGAGTTGCAGGTGCAATAGAAGAGCTACTGAAGTTTAAAACTAGTACTGCGTTCAATCACTTGAGCCCCAAGAGAGCACTGAATTTATGAGATTCTGTTTCACCAGACCTGTTAATTAAAATTAAGATTACACAGTTTAGAAATTGCTCTATGATAAATAGATCAGGATTTATTACATAGTGTCTAATTTGCAGTCACATATGAAAGCCAAAATGGTAGAGGTATAACAGTGACTGAAGGGAATGCTTTCTCTTTGCAATCACGTTCTGCAGGGCACAGCACACTGAACCCATGGACCCTCCTCTCCTCTACCTCCAGCACCCTCACCTCCAGTAGAAGGTAAATTTAACCTCTGAAATAGCAGGTGTTTTTACAGTTGTGTGCACAGTGTAGGCACAACTTGGGAATGTGATCTTCCCCACCTCATCCAACAGGCTTCCCTGTACCACACCATGGCACCATCACGCAGACCCTAATCAGGCTGTTTTTAGAGCCTGCAGAACACAGATTACGCAAAACCTCCGCAGAAAACAGGCCAACTTCACATGAACAGGAATGGGTGCCCAGCCCCAGACAGCTGCCACAGTGAAAACGGCTTTGAAGCACTGCATGTTTTCTGACGCTGGGAGGAAAAGGACCTCAGCGTGTGTCACGGTTCAAGGGGAACAGCAATCTCTGCAGGCTGCTGCATCCTCTCTGGGACCAGCGGATGAAGGTGGACAATGAAGTGAGCGCTGCCCGGCCCTCTGCCAGGAAACATCACCCAGCAGAGCCGAGCCAGTGCACACAGGGAAGCGGTTGGCTCCCAGAACATATCAGCATGAGGCAACATTCTTCCTGTAGAAAACAGAGAGCAAGCTGAGACTTACCTGCAGGTTCAATCACTACTCTGTTGTGGGGCGAGCATAGCTTTATGCCTCCTCTTAAAAATTAAGTTTGAATCTAGCTTCTCCAAAAGCATTGCACTGATTTAACACACCAGAAAGAACCTGCACGGAATTTCTCGTCGGCAGCCTTTGGTCTGCTTCAGCTTCCCTGCCATATTCGTTCCCTCACGGATGATGCTTGGTCTTCACACAGGCAAAGTAAGTCAAGCAGGCTCAAAGGATTAGGAAGCACAGAGTGCTGTAGGTTTGCGGTTTTAACAAATCTTTCACGATAATGGTCTCTCCTGCATCCACATTTTTTACCATATCCACCCTTTTCTTACAGAATTTATTAGATCATTAGTGGATAAAAACATTCCTAGGTCCAGGCTTGGCATCGCAAGCTTCTCTTTCTCCCATTAGTCAGGATTTTCTATACTTAGGCTTTCCTCACATTTAAGGATATTTATTTTAAAATTAATCCGGCAGGCGTTGTGAAAATAATTATGAATAGCATATGGCTTCGTTCAACCAATTTGGCTCTCATAATGGCCAAGTGTTGATCAAACCCACCGCATAGAAAGCCCTCCTCCAGCACAGTTACTATGAGGCACAGCAACAGAAACTGAGTAAATAGCCTTGTCATAAATGTCCTTGGTGCACAGCAAGGCAGGCATCCGTGTATGAGACGCTGTATCACACAGCATTGTTCTTTCCAGTCGTTCTTTTATTTCTCTGCAATTAGTTTGCAACACGATGGTGAGGGCAGGAAAGAGTGGTTTAGGATGCACCTGGAATAACTGATGCATTAGGGGCTAGGTCTTGTAATCCCTGCTTGTAATCCCCTTGAGGCTCAACACAAAGAGAAGAAGAGCTGAGCTGAACACTGCTGGGAGTTCTTATATTTGCAGACTCTATTACAGATTTAAAATATCAAAAGCAGAAACTCAACGGACCCTCCTCAAAGCATGGGTGGACAATTAAATAATCCCAAGAAGTCTGCCAAGAAGAGATGTTGTCACATGTAGCACCCCGCTGCCTTTTTTCACTTTGATTTCAACTAAAGCTGCAGGTTCATTTAATTATCTAAGTGAATAACTTAATGATAAATTCCATTCCATCTCTGAGAGCTGTGTAAGTCAGGAGAATTTTAATAGGGAATAATAAACCAGACTTTTTAAAGATTCGCTTTGATTCCATCTCGTCTTTAATTCAGTCAGTTCTGGAAATCTCCAAGTCATAAAGGTCATTGAAAGACATTGGTAAAATCATCAATTATCATTAAAGTCTACAAAAAATATACAGGTCCAGGTGTTAAAGTAACCTTAAAGGAAACTGCATGTCATCATCAAAGTATCACTATGTATTAGTTTGAAATGTAAAAATTACCTAGGTTTAATTGTAAAATAAATGCTTCTATTTTTAAATTGCACTTCACGTCAATAAATTTGCTTTAGCCAAAGTAAAAAAGTGTTGTTTTCCAACTAGTGACTAAAACTTGATAAATAATGAATTTTTCAGGTTTTGGGGATGAACTTTGGAAAATGGTTTGTCTCCAAATAAATAAAACTTGAAATTTTTCTTTTCAAGTTGTCACTGAGACAAGCAAACAAGAACACTCTGCTTGGAGTCAGCCTACAAAACTGTTTGATTTGAAAGGTCATTTAAATCCGTTTACTAACATTTGCAGTTGGATCAAATTTTAAACAAGGGAAGCTGTTCAATAAAAAGTCGATGTTTCAAATAAAAAGTAAGTCAGTGCTTCCAAATAAGAAAGTGATTATTCTTTCCACTCAACTGAAACAATTCGCCAACGTTTCTCTAAATTCACAGCACACATCCATATTGGGGGGGTTGATTCCTTCTGTTGAAAACCCTTCACCCAGGTCTAGTTAAAAACACTTTCAAAGAGTTTCCTCACCAGTTATCTAAAAGCATTGCTCGAATATCACCCAAATTGAATGGATCAGATGAACGTGGTGGCTACAGATGTCTACCAAAACGCAACACGTTTCTCATTCTATAATGGTACCCTGGGTTTGGCCAAACATCTCCTGGGACCTTGTCTGCAGCAGACACGAGGGACCTGAAGGCAGAATGAAAAGCCAAGAGCCCCAGGGCTCTACATTGCCCCCAGCTCTCAGCCAGAAGGCTTTTCTCCACCAGTGCTCTTTGCAGCCCGAAAGAAGCCAGCGGAATCTCCTGCAGCCATTACTCAGACTATAAAAACATGAGGCTGCTTACTGCTCGGTAGGGTTGCTACAGAGACAGTCTAGCAGGCGTGCACTGTGTGCTGTCGGTCCTTTATGTAATGACAAGCACTCATAAAAATAAAGTAATATATTTAGAATGATTTTACAAATACATACGGGAAACATGCACTGCACCTGCTCTCATGGAATGGGACTGCACTTAGCAAACATCTTTTGGAATTGCGTTTTTGGCCTAAATGGATCAGTACTTAAATATATTATCTTCTTAGCCCGGACTGGACAGGACCAGAGCTGAGGTCCCTCGTGGAAACTTGTCATTCTCAATCATCTCATCAACCAAGAATAAGAGGGAGTGCAGATCTCAAACTAAATGCAGCTGTACCGCATCCTAAGGACTGGTTTGTGCCAGACTTCAGGCCTGACAATCAGAAATACTCCCCATGAAGCAAGCTTCCAGCAGCTAGACAAGCCCTGGCTAGTTTCCTGCTGCTGTGAAAATTGACTCCACATCCACAAGCCTGGCAAAAATGTATCTTGTCCTTGTGGCAACCCAAGGTCAGAGAAGGCCATTTACAAATAGTGATGACTTCATACAAAAATTAAAGCAAACGTTGCACTGAATTTGCGTAAGTTTGGGGTTTGGGAATTTTTAGTTTGTTCCAAGAAGCAAGACTCCTTGTAAATTCCAGTTCAGACAAGATCCTTCATCATCAGTACCATCCAAACCCATGCAGGATTAGAAGCAAAGCAATATCTGAAAAGCGACGTTATTCATCAATATTCCCTGCTAACATTCAGATGCCTGGCTATTTCCAAATCACAAGCCTTATCTAGGTCCCAAACAGAAGCCAGTCACAGCCAGTATGCAAAGGCCCTGGGCCATTTATCTATCATCCTTGGGTTATTAATTTGGCTTCATCCTTCAAATAGAGGAATGCCGAAGCTGCCTAACGCTAAAGCAAGGCCTGTGTGCACAAGGCACAGGTGGACCCTGTACAGGAGGAGCTGCTGTCACTGCTTCTAATTCCATGAGGGTAAGCACAGAGGTACAAGTGAACTGCACAAAAGCCTCCCTCTTCTATTGTTCGTCCCCTTTTTTGGGAACTAACTTCCATCTTCGGCATAGGCCAGACTGGGTCTGTACCCACTGACAAGAGAAAAAGATCTTGCACACCTCGCCACAAAAGCCAGCCCACAGCCAGGGAAGAAAGCCCAAACCAGACCAAAGGTTGGACTAGATGGCCTCCAGAGGTCCCTTCCAACCCCTACCATTCTGTGATTGTGTGACTGATGGTGTCAGCCAAGCCCAGCAATGCGATGCCATGCTGCCACTTATGCAAGTCAAGAAGAGGAGGAGGTGTCTGTTTTGAACCGATAAAAAGAAGCCAGTGGAGGAGGCAGCACTACATCGTTCCTTGGAGCTTTCCCCCAAGTTGTGGGGTTATTCCTCCTGCAGAAGAGGACGCTCACGGTGCAGGTACAGTTCCTCTGAGAACACTGATAAGGAGGGATTGCACAAGAGCCCCTGCAGGGGTGGGGAGCATCGTTTACCCCCACCCACCTTCCACCCACACCCCATGGCCCCAAGGAGGAACTGTTCCTCCTTGAGCTCTCCACAGTTCGGTGCCACCATGAGATGCTCCCAGCAGGGGCACAGGATCAACACCCACAAATGAGCACTTTGCTGGGGCAGTGTCCCATCATCCACCCGCACACTATAGGCAAAACCTTGTTGACTACTTATGCACCATTGCACCACCTCATTTACATGGACTGGTGACTGTGGGGTCAAATTAGGGGAAATGACTCTTTACATACAAGATTGCCCAGGTTTCGTGTGCAAGCAAGAGAGCACCGAGGGCAGCGAAGCAACCGGAACACTTCACAGAAAATGCAGAAGGAATGAGAGACTAAAACGAGATGCAAAGCAAAAGTATAAACCTGCACAGCTTCTTGTGGGATTTATGGAAACACCAGGTTTCTCTTTCTTTCAGACACTGAAATATTCCTTACTGACAAATGCTGTTCTTTTTTTTACATTTGTTTTTAAATAAGGCCTTTTTTCAATGCCTACATAACACAGGCATAAATTTGTGTGAAGCGTTTAAGTGAGAAATCTTCCTCGGACTTTATAAACTTGGCCCATCACCTCAGAATGAGGGAGCAGCTCAGTATCTCATGTTTCTCTGCTTGAAAATACATCCCCTCACACATGCAGGGCAGCAGCCAAATCCTCTGTTTGGATTTGACACTTTGGGGCACTCTCCAATTTCTCTTGGTGTTACATCTGTTTGGCTCAAGCTGATGTTTTCTTGTTAAGGGTGAGTAGATCTTCTCAAATACAAAGCACAAGCTCATGAAACCTGGGGGCTAACTTGGGCCTTTGCTTTGAGCTCGGTTGCATTCCCGAGCTTGGTTGCATTCCCAAACTTGGCAGAAAGCACATCTTGTGTGCGCTTTTTGTGGTTGCTCAAGAGGCCACTGGAACGGTCCGGGCGCTTTGCCAGACCTAGGTGTCGGGATGGAGAGAAACAGGCAGATGCAGAGTCGTTGCCCATCTGTTTTCCCCTCGTAGTTTATATTAGATGCCTGGAAGGAAAACAGAAGGCAAACAGCTATCAAACTTGATGTCTCTCATTCCCCTCCTCACCCGTAGCCCACTGTTTCCTCTTTTGTCACCTTGAGAGTTATCCCCTCTCTTGAGGCGTCCCCTCTAAAACGGGGGTGAATAAACCCACTTCTCCATCAGAGCCAGGATGTGCACTGGTTACAGACTCACTGCAATGATTTGCATCCCTTGTTGAAGCCCCCAAATCTGCACGTGCACCCACCCTGACTTCCACCATGACCCCCAGCTGGCCAGCACCATGCAGAGCCAGTGAGCACCTCATCGCTGCTGCACCCACGGAGCAGGCAGTAGCCCCAGTTCACCTTCATCTCAGGAAAGCTGCGCAGATTTTACAGAGAGCTTCCTAATTAAAGAAGGGAGGTCAGATGTTACAAGTTGGCTCCAAGTCCCACACCCTGGAGAAATTCCTCAGGGCAGGAGACAGCTTCTTGCCCAGGGCACAGGACTCTTCACATCTACCCCACTGCCAGCACAGGGACTTCTGCGTCGGCCTCCCCACCACAGGGCACACGCCATAACTGACTTCACTCCTTAAGCTACTTATTTTGAAGCCAGTTGTACCAGAGCTAGGCTTCATCAGTACCACCATCCTGGTTTTGTACACATCCAAACTGGGCACTGCCAATGTAAATGTCAGCGCAACCCATCCTCCCCCTCACGCGAGTCTGCATTCCCAGCAGAGGCAGCCAGCTGCTACAGGCTGATCTCACGCTTGTCTCCTCCGCCTTAAAAAGAAAATTATCAGCGTCAACATCAGCAACAGGAAATTCATCTTAAAGGATCAACAACCTGATTCAATACCAGCCTTAGACGCCTCACCCGTGTGACACAGCTCATTAATCACGGTTTGCATGATTACTACAGGATTTCACTAGATACGTCAACATGCGTACCTGTGCAGAAGCCTGTAATTTGCCATATACTTCAAAGCACACTAAAGGGCTACCACAGGAATTTTTCACTAAAGCATTTACAATTTCTCTTGGCAATGCTTATCTTCAGTAGGATTTGTGTGCAGGACCAAGCTGAGCTGCAGGCGATTTCTGCCTGACCTGGCTTTGGCCCGTTGGGATTGGGGAATGTTTTTCTAAGGAGATGCTTTAAAGCCCAAGGGCTGGGTTTGCCGCAGAGCAAAGCTGTTCCCCAGAGCCAGCCCACCGCGGGCCTCATGCAGCACCCGTGGCCAGGCAGGGGTGGTGACCACCCAGTCCCTGCTGAAACGCCCTTACGTGTAGCTCCGGCCCGCCTGCGATGGAAATTGAAAAACCTGCATCTGACTAAAGCACAGAACATTTTTGGCAAAAGATTAAATTCTTAACAACGAGCCAGTTAGACAAGGAGACATCTGGATTCGGAGAACCTGCTGCCCTCCAAGCAGCTTTCTTCAGCTGTTGGCATCTTAAAAGAAAAACTGCACTTAATTTGTCCAGCTTCGCCCCTAATCAGTCCCTCCCACTCTTAGTTCTGTTGCTACACAGAAGTGCCCTTTTAACACCAAGAATCATCTCCATGAAGGAATTAGCATGCTCTAATCAAGTGCCCTGGCAGTATTTCCATTAGCTAAACAGACATGTCTGCTTGACTCTCTTGCTGCCAGGCTGTTTTCTTGTCCCTGGTTCTTTTCTACCCACTCCCTACCTTTTCTGCTTTATTTTAAGCCCGCAGATGGCAGAACTGTCCCCAGCAGCGGTCCCGCCGGCAGCATGCACAGGCACCACGTCCCCCCCCTGCTCCCACACGTCGCTCGCCTGCTCAGTCACCCAGGTGTGCCGGGCTGTTTTGCCAACTCGTTTGCATCAAGATGGGCAAGGAAAAATAGACACCAGCAAAAAAAATAAGCACTGTATGAAAGATTCACTGTCGTCTCAACACATTTCTCTGCTTTTTAGAAATTCATCTCCATATTAAAAAAATACATCCTAACAACCGTTATCTCATCGGTAATTGCCTTAATTTGTCTGATAAAAAAATCCTGTAGTTATCAATCATTACAAGTTCTCATTTCTCTTTCTGATCTGCCACGCCAGAGGCACCTCCACCACCAACATGCAAAATTTTCCTTTATTCAAACTGCCTGTTCAAGACCTGGGTATCAGAGCTACCTATTTACCAGACATACCGCAAACCCACGCATTTTTCCTGGACACTGAACCAATCACCTCGGAGCACTTCCAGTGAGAAATTACGCCTCATAGCTTGCGTGCAAGACGGTAGTGAAAACTATTGTTTTCCACTTCAATAGATGCACAAAGAGGTGTGAAAGTCACCACACACCAGTCACATAGCAACTGATGTATCTAAGGACCCCCATCTTCGATTAACGGCTCAAGCAGCAGTGCTGTGCTCCTGGCCCTGAAGAAATGGGTTACGTGAATAGTTGCTGCAGTCAAATTGCTGGAAAACTGGAGAAGCTGAGGAATATTGGTTCTGGTAAATTGTATCCTTGAACAGCATAACACGCCAGGCGGTAAATACCCTACTTCAAGCAACATGCGGAGTCTTTTATGAACTTACGACCATGGCAAAGGTGTGGTTTGCAGCATGTGCTGTTCACAGCACAAACAGAAAGAGATTCAGCATGCTCAGGAGTCTCCAGTTCAGTGCCTCATCCGGGACTTCACGAGCCCATCTCTGCAGAGAAACACTTGCCAACAATAAAAATAAAGCCCACAGATTTTCTCAAAGCCTGTCCCGGACAGCAGCCGCTTATGCATGACTTTAAATGGTTTTACCTTGGCTGCAGCAACAAGCCCAAGGGCACAGATGAACGTGTGACAGTGGAGACCTGGAGGAAATGAGTGAGTACAAAGGAGCTGCATACAGCACGATATCTAAATAGGGGAGAGACAATGGAAATGACCCATCCCAGACGGCCCAGAAGCTGAATTCCCACCATCAAAAGGCATCCTTAATCTCTTAATGCATTAAGGGATTCAGCAGTCCTCGCGACCGTCTAAGCATTTAAAGGTTAATTGCAACCAAGGTATTTCAATGAAGTTACGCCAGACAATAAAGGTTTCAGGAAATGAAACCACCATAATTAACAGGTTGCTATCAGATTCACATCTCGCAGAGCTTTGTACAGTGCCTAACACTGACTCTTTAATTTATCTCTGGGATTCAACACAATACAAATAAATACACATCTCTTTGGGCTGAATTCTTAAAAATGCAACAGATATTTCTGCTGCGTCTAATTATTAAACCCAGGGCTATATTTGGAAGACTCCATCCATTTCTTTAAAACTCTTTGATTAATAACAGCACCTCAGATACACATATTTGAATCTTCTTTCCCGTGGCTACTTTGATAAGAGCTTTATTTTTGCTTCTCCTGCAGACAATTAAAGACAAAGTCCTGCAGAGACCCACAAAGGGGTATGCCATGAAAAGCTACATGGATGGGGAGCTGCTTCTCTCTGCAGTAGGTATGAATCTGGCTTGGTCACTTGTGGCAGCAGCTGACTTCGTCATACCTGTGTGTTTGTGTTTCCATACTGCCCGGGTTGGCTGCAGCTGAGGCCCTTGCCTGAGATTAAGGTAACTGGGAAAGATGTAGAAAACTCCTAGTCCTGATATGAGAAATTGCTGGACGTGATAGGTAAGAGTAATGGGTAAGCTGACAAGCATTACAGACAGCACAGTAAGGAATGTCTGGAATCATGGGTGGTGGCAGTGGAGTTGTGCGAGAAATGGCCAAATTTCACATAATTGAAGGGGAGCACAGAGAGCCTGGTGGGGAGCAGAGTCTTCCAGTGCTGGCACTGCCCAGGCGATCACATCAGTAGTGTCAGCTGCAAACCCAATAGCCGTCGCATTTCCAAGCAGAGCCGCATAACAATTTCATGCCCTAGTGCCACCAGAATCTACTCACTCATTTAGCGCTCAGCACTGTTCACACAGGGGGAGCTCTGAGAAGAGAATGTTTGGGAGCAAAGCAGACATAAAACCAGATCATCTGCCTGCTTGAGATAACCTCGATGTAAACCCAGAAAATACTCTCTTAATCAGGTGGTGTCTCA
Source organism: Steatornis caripensis (assembly GCA_013398225.1). Lineage (NCBI taxonomy): Eukaryota > Metazoa > Chordata > Aves > Caprimulgiformes > Steatornithidae > Steatornis > Steatornis caripensis. The sequence continues at coordinate 44,715 of VZSC01010927.1, forward strand.
CAGCTCAGTGTGTCCTGCTTTGGGACAGTGTTTGTCCCATCGAACAGGGCAAGGACAGGCTGACGTGTGGGGCTGGGATTCCAAACCCAGAATTTATCCTTTCTTGGTCCAGTCTCTTTCATATCAAGCATCTCTCTTCAAAGCCTGAGACCATTTTAAGAGCAAGAAGAGACACAAGAACAAGATCTTAGCCAAGCATACAGGATCACTTGGACTAAGCTCGAGTACATCAAGTCCAGTTTTTTCACTGCTGTCTTCACACAAGTGCCCAGCTGAGGTAAGATCAGAGCTTTGCTAACTCAAACTAGTAGAAAACCAAGAATGTAAGGGAAGGGGAAAGAAAGAAGCATTGCTGTCCTGTGAAAAGCACGACAGTTGGGTCAATGGCATTTCACTTGGACGGAATCAGATCTTTATTTTCAAGATGAAATCAGCAAGCAGAGTTAGCACCATGCCAGGAACATCTCTATTTTCAAAGCAAGTCAGGAAATCTGTTGAATTTTCTCGGGAATATTCATGACTCAAAATCTCTCCTTTGACATCCTACGTGCCAGTGGTTTAGAAGTCCACGTATTTCAAAATGCTTTAAAAGCCCAATTAAAATTGTAACATCTAAGTAAGTGCTTTAGGGATTTTGTACCTGCTTTACACGCTTCCGCGTTACTGCCAAGTTCAGGGACTAGCTTAAAACTGAAACTGATGATTCAAGTGAACCCTTGCAATGTATTTTCTTACTAGAAGCCAGGCAGTTTCCTCCAGGTCTGGTAAGACTCCAAACACATGCCGCATGGAAACTGCCCAGATGGCACGAAACCAAAGTCCTCCTTTTTACTGCTTCTTATAGTGAGTCTTGGTCAATTTATTGCCCCCAGGAGGGAAAATGCTCGCTTAATCTTGATCTCATTAGCAAGGTTGCTAAGTGAGGTATCTGACTTCAGATCCAGAAGGACCAGGTGCCAAGGGTAAGGCTGACAAACACCCAGCAGGAAGAGCGCTCAGTCTCTAAAGGTCACAAGGCGTATGTAATGATGTGGACTGATAAAAGTTGCGACGAGTCTTTAAATCTGGGAGGAGTCAGAGGGGGGAAAGAAGCAGAAATGTAATTTGGCTGCTACATTTAACATTGAATTCACCACTCCCGTAACAAAGAAAAGACATCATTCTTCCAAGTAATGTGGCAAGTAAAGAATCAAGGATTAATACTGTGTTTCAATATTCTGTTATACGATGTTAACAACCCTCTGAAACCGAGAATTGGTTCCAGGCACCTCAGAGACTAGAGACCGCTTCTTCAGAGCCATGGAGAGCCCTGTGAGAGATATCAAGATCAAACTCAGGAAATTAGCTTTCATCTGTAACACAATAGCAATGCAAAAAATTATGACTTCAACTAAGCCTTCAAAAGTGACTAGGGCAGCATTTTGGAGCAATGGATTTGTGGGAGCCCCATTTGAGCTCAGTTTTAGACATGCAGATCTCTAAAACAGCACCTAACCCTCTGTGAGAAGACAGAGAGCAAAAAGTTAAGGGTATCTGACTTAAAAGACACCTATGATGAAATCCACCCTAAGTTCAATGGGACAAGATTGTTTTACACATCTGTTTGCAGTACGAGACAGCTGGCACTGTACACTCATGCAGCATCCCTGGGAACAGCGTTGTCTCTATACGATACGCAAGGCAGCAAGCTGCTTCAGCAGGGATTGCTGGGAGGTAAGCAGAGATGGCACAGTATAAAAAAAAAAGGTATGAGAAAGACTGAGGCTCAACAAGACTGTTGCAATGTTAATTTTACCGAGCATGTACAGAGAACAACGCATCTGCACAAGAACACAGTCCTGGCTGCTTGGTTGATAGGGGAGAGGCTCCGCGATGGAAACAATCACGTAAGTGTGCATGCAGCCAGGCTACAAAGGGACTGATGTACAAAACTCAGTCCCTTTTCTGTAGGGGACCTGCCCCAGAGGACTCTCCCTAAGCTCAGGCTTCAGGAGTGGGTGGGTGAGAAGGGAGCGCACTCCTGGCAGCGTCGCCTCTCCAAATCTGGGAGCAGCCGCTGCTGGCAGACCGAGCTGAACGGCTTCTCGGGTTTTGCGAAGAAACACTTGCCACGAATAGCAGATCTCCACTGCCTAGCAAAGGTGACCCTAAAACTTCATCCAAACGAGACAAAGATCAACAAGAGTTCATACAATCTTCCCCCGACAGAAACAATAGCAAAACAATCAGCCCATGGCAGGCATGAGAGATGCTCCTCCACGCACTTCTGGCAAGTGCCCTGCTATTGTACCAACGCTACCTGCTCAGCTCAATAACTTGTATAGAGCAGAAAGCAGGCAGTGGGAAGGTCATTTGGAAATTAAATTCTCAAAGAGACATTGTACATTTAAAATCTTCCAGCCTTGGGAGGACAGAATTGAGTTGTTCACTCAGGAGGAAGCATGTCTGGCTAACGTTGAGTTTGCAGTTAATTGGCACTGATGAACAATAAAGTTGCAAACTCCTTTCACTAGTGCGTGAACGTGCAGAAAATCCGCCACAGAACGTTATCATTATCTAGGAAATACTGTCCTTCAGCATCATGCAGCCTTCTGCCATGTGAATCGCAGCCCACTTAACGACGACATTGACGCTGGGCTTCTCAGAGGAAGGAAAGGCAGCTCTGACCATTACACATCAGCCAACATCATTAGGGCCAATTACCTTACTAGCACTGAAACAAACCTTATACACGAACAGGGAGCTTCAATACTCTTCAAGTACGGCTTTCAACGAGAGATCAAAAATGGGCACGCGAAAATATTCAGCTCCTTACAATCAGCACTCAGCACCTAGCAGAATCGAGTCCCTAATTAGGATTTAATAAGCTCGTAATTGTAATGGCAATGGTCTCATTAGCCTGATGGCTCATTACTATGAGCGCAGATCAAGTTGAGAAAGCCAGACAACCTCGCAAGCCTTTCCAAACAACAAGACTAGAGCTGATTAAAGCAAGCACTGCTTTTGTGGCAGTTCCTAATGAAAAGTAAATTCATAGCCAATGGGAAACCAACAGTAATTTGTGTCACTCTTCTTAAGAACATCTTTACCAAGAGGCATGGGACCAGGAAGTTTGTTAATACTAAATAAATGCCAAAAATAGGAGGGAAGAATTTGTAGTCAGCACTACAAAATCAGGATCACTGGACCGGAACAATGTTTGCTCCAAAGACAGTCCATAGAAATTACTAATGACTGCTCATTGTAAAATCTCTAAAGCAGACCAACATGCTTCTGAATCACGAAGAACTTAACGGCCTTTGGTTACCCATTATGTTTATTTAAGCTGTCACTTCAGGTAGGCACTTGGGCACCGCTCTATAGCAGGTGAAATCACACTGGATTTTCACTGTGGTGTTCAACTTGCCTTTGATCAAACAAATGTCTGCCTAGTGATTCTCTTCTGCCTCCGTTTGTACAAGACCATAGCTACAGGTCCAAGATGTAGTTATGCATTTATTAATAATAGAATTGCAATGTGTTTTATACATTTTTTGCTTTTGATTTCAGGAGTTTAGAGAAAAAGCCAGACCGTTCCACGAACAATATTGGAGTATAGATGCCACCTCATGCCAGGCAATCCCCTAGGTGCCAATCCATTCAGTATTTCTGAATGCAAATCAAGAAGGTGAGGCCTCTATGCTCTATTGCTCACCCTCTTTCAATCAAGAAAACTAAGTTTACCGAGGCTAGGATTTTGCGGCAACTCAGTTTACACCATTTCTTCACCACAAGGAAGCGATGTGAGCAGAGAGCTGGTAAAATGAATTCAAAAGGATCGCCTCATTAAACATAAATATTCAAACAGCTTCAGCAAAACCACATCTTTAACAAAAAGGACACTTCCGGGCATCCAGCTGGACAGTTTTAAAGTTCCTGTGAGTGGCTGCCAAGGCACAGACATACATGAAAATCCTGGTACAGAAGGGAATTGAAACTCTTCAAGTTGATAGTGTTATAATGGATTAACTTTTTTTTTTTGTGGTAAAAAGATGCCTGCAGAACAGATCTTTATATAGACTGCCTTGCAGTCAAAAACCGCAATGACCTACCACAGAGAGCAAACGGTGCCGTTACCCTCGTGAATCATTTGAGGCTGGCACAGGATGTATTTGCACCGAGGCCTGGAGCTGCAGTCACCAATTACACACCGCACGGCCCATCACTGATATCACTCGGCAGCTGTTACGTGACTGTTAAGAAAAGTAGCAATGCTCACGGCCGCCAAAAATGGCAAAATCCCTCAGGAGCCTGAAAACGTGATTTTTTCAGCAGTTAAGGGAGTCTTATTTATTAAGCTGACTTTAGCACTAGTGCTCCCAATAGCCATTCTCCTGCACAGGTGCTGGTATCCATCAGATTCTGCAGGCAGCTGGTTCAGGGAGGGCACACAGCGGAAAAATCACTCACTTCCCTGGTTTTGCTGTGCTGTTTCTTTGTTTATTTAGTTCCCTGAACCACCTCTCCTCGGGATCAAAAAAAAAGAAAAAAAAAAACAAAAGAAGCACCAATATCATCACTGTGAGCATCCATCATGTGCTTACAGAGTTGTCAGGGAATAAAAAGCACCACTTGAAGATGCTAGTATACACAGAGAGACTCTTAAAGATGGCCCAAGACCGGCGCAAGAGAGTAAACAGGAATTTTACCCAGGGAGTTAACACAATAGAAGAACAACAGACTATGACGCAAGGAAGCCTTGCTGCCTGCCACTGCTTTTATACCGGAGACAACGAGAAATCCAGCAATGAGAGGATTCCATGAGAAAGTCTTTGTGGAAGGCTCAGCTGGCCTTCAGAGAGCTGTTTTAATCCAAAGGTGCTGCAGTAACCCCATGACTTAGGTCTGATGAGGGGATTCCCACCGACAGGCCCCCGCGCTGAGCTGCCCCGTGCCTGCGCTGCCAGACCCGCTACGAGAGCAGCCCCCACGGGCAGCGAGGGCCCCGACTGCGGCAGGCAGGACAGCGGGGCACGCGGGCAGGTTCGGTTCTTGGTCTGCCTGCACTTTGTCCTGGGAAACCACTCACTGTTGGGGATAATCTCAGGAAAACACTCATTGTCTGGCATAACTGCGCTGGTTCAGGCCTTGGTGACCGTCTTCTGTTGGTGTCCACATCTCAGAAGACGAACATCCTTCTCCTCTGGGCAGCTTCAGCAGGAAAGAACCCATGGGGGCGGGTAGGGGTGCATCAGCGGGGCTGATTCTGCAGCAGTGCATTCCCAGGCCACCTTTGACAACAGGGACTCCACTCCCAGCTCCTCAACATAGAGAAATGCCAAGGTCACCCCACCTTTTTGTTTTAGTGCCACAACAGCTGAGCGCAAAGCTGTAGTTTTGTCTCCTTCAGCTTCTCCCCCCAAGCCAGAGCTCTGGACACTGCCACCTCCTCAAACTCCCACCCACACTCCAAGGCTGCTCAGATGATGCACATGGACCGCGAAGGCTGCCAAGCTACCAAGGGTTGAACATCAAGTGATGATCTAACAAAAAACTTTTCACTGGGTGTTGGAGGTCACTGCAAGGACCTGCTACGTTCCTCAAACCAGGTGGGAAAGGAGAAGCTGAGCACACAGTGCCTTCCCCCAGCTACAGAACAAGAGGCTGCTCCGGTCTGGCCCGTGAACCGACCAGGAGTGGGCAACGTGCCCATCAGCCTCTCTGGTACCCCGTCCACACGTTGCATGTGCTTCGGTGGAGTTTTACTAGTGGAAGTTATATCCAATCCTCTTAATCTCCTGTATTGCACAGAGCAAGGAAGGAGCAGCTCGTATGGCTTAATACCTCCTCCTGCTGTCAAGTGACTGGTTTTTATTGCATTCGTATGAAACCTCCGGGCTGCATCCAAATCAACCGGTCAGCACAGGAGCAGCGAGAGGAACATCAGAGTCAGGACAGGATCTGTTCATCTGGCAGCAGTTACCATCTCCACATTCCTCTGTGAGGCAGAAACGCCGAGGAAACACGATCTGAGACAGGCAATTCCAGCAAACGAACACGCTATACTGAACACGGCCAGCTGCACCACACAACTGCTCTTTTGAAGGAAATAGACACCTCAGCACCAAAAGCACTTCTGGAGACCGAGCGGCTCCAGCCACAGCCGTGTCTGCTGCAGTATTTAGAAGGTGCAATCTCCACCAGAAGCCTGCCGTGCATCGGGGAATGCACAGCCTAAACCAGACAACGTGACGGACGGCAAGGCAGAGAGGACGTCAAAACCCGACAAAGACCATCTGAAGCTTGTACATTATTTAACGAAGGAAGAAGAGCCTGCCTTTGTACTCCGCGCAGCGCCATCTATGGGGAAGCCCTAATCTACGTAGGGCTGGTAAGACGACAGACAGGTACCTGACTCCATGAAATATCCAAAACCGAGATGAGGAAAAGCAATTATGTCCTCTTCATGGCCGAGGAGTGGAGGCTTAGCATGACTAAAAGTCACATTTTAAAAGTTAAGTGTCCCAATACATGGAAAAGCATCCAGCGTACTAGACAAGAGGAGGGCTAAAAAGTATCTGACACTGAGCTCCGCTGATTTCAGCAGCATTTCCATACTCAGATTTTTTTTTTTTTGGCAGTTGAATTTGATACCGAAGCAACTGGATATGGCTCAGGTGAAGCAAGAAGTGAAATACAAGTTTCCCAAATGCATGCTCTCTCTCATCCCCCCTTACCACAGTGCAATTTCTCTCCAAAAATTGCATTCCAATCTCCATAGTCTGCGCAGATTCAACAGTTCGAGGCACACGAAGCTCTCGCATCCCCAGGCTCCCTCAACGGCCAGAGATGGAGAAGGAGCAGCGGAGAAAGAGCAAGTCGAGAGACTGCAAAGCATAAATTGGTATCACGATAACAAGGAAGGCCCAGAAAAGCCAACCTACAAGAAAAAAAAAAAAACAGGGGCAGCCAAGAGCTAGCGTTGCTAGCTTTTGGATTTACAGCCTTTGTGGGTTCAGCTCTCAGAAACAGCCCAGACTTTCACCCAGGGCACACAGCACACGCCAACGTCCGTGCGCAGCAGCTGGGAAGCGAGCAGGACCCCAGCCCACAACACCGGATCCGTGCGCTCCTCCTACGCTTTGAGCATTCCCCTTGGCTTCACAGCAGGCGAGCAACAACCACGGCAAAGCCAGGACTTTTCTTCTTGCCTTATTCCAGAACGATTTGTGGAATCGCTGTGCAAGGGACTGTCATACCAGTAATCAGTGTGAGGAAAAGCAGAGCTGGGTTTGGGTTTTTTAAAACTTGTAATTCTGTCGTAAATGTAAGTGCTGAATGCTTTTTTAAATTGTTCATAAATTGCATTACTCCAACATTAACATTAATTTTGATGTTAGTGAATAATTGTACTTTGTGGAGCTCAACGAATTACACCAAGCAAAATCTGATTTTAAGCAAAGGAAAAGATCTTGTGACTGGAACAGAAAGTCTCTTTATGCTAAAGCCATGAAGTTATTTAGCAAAAGTCACTGGGGGTTTTCCCAACGTGTCCTGGTTTGGGCCAGGACAGAACCGATTTTCTTTTAGTAACTTTGCTTTTTAGTTAAGTCTCTGCTGAGAAGCTGCACTCTCTGAAATTAACTGCATGTTTTTCCAGACAGTAGCTGCTTCTAGCAGTGATAAGGCTTGGTGTTTATAGTTAGTGCTGGAACATCAGAAGCAATGGTATGCAGAAAGGCCCTTGCTTATAGTTATCCCTATGGAGACCAAGGTCGATGCTTGCTTCTGCTAACTTTCTTGTGCGCCGGAACTGAAAGAGCAGAGAAGTCGTCACCCCTGCGACCCTGCGGTGGGGAGGAGCGGGTCGGACAGGTGACCCAAAACTGACCAAAGGGAGTATTCCATCCCATACGCGTCATACTCGGTATAAAGCAGAGGGATCACGAGGGTCTCGCTCTCTTCTTCTATGGCCGGCATCCGAGGAGGACTCTGTCTGATTCTTCTGCCTTCGATCCCGATCCGTGCATTCCTGAATCCAGCTCCTGCCTGCTGCTCAGTACAGTCCGGGACTTTCTCAGGTCATGCCCCGTAGCGTCCAGGTGACGTATTCATCATCGGTGTGGGGGGAGCTCGATATTGGTTTTGTACATATTTGTATATTTGTATATAGTTCATTATTATTATTATTCATTATTATTGTAGTTAGATTAAAGCTGTTTTAACTTTTCTAACCCATAAGTCTCTTTCCCTTTTCTCTTTCCCCCCCACTTTGGGGAGGGAGGGGGTTAACAAAGAGCGTCTGTCGTTCGCTTAACAGCCAGCCCAGCTTTAAACCGTGACACAACGGTACACATTTCCTGACATAGGAGGTAACAACCAGCTTTTGATCTTGATGCGGTCACCAGGACTACAAGCAGCTCCTGCCAGTTAATTGCCCCTCAAACTACCCCTGAGAACTGCCAGCCCCTGCAGCTGGAGCACAGCCCAAAGACGCGGGCAGAGATCAGAGGATCCCTTCCTGCAGAGCCAATGCTGTGATTTGCAGGGGGAGTTCAACGTCATTTTGAGGGCCAGGGCACCCTGGCAATCTAATTTATAACTTCATTCGTTCTACGTATCTGTCGCTGTAGGGATGGGGGCAGGGAAGGGACCGATGATGATCGTGTTCAAGAACACGATCTTGAGACACAAGTCAGAGTACTTCAGTGGCGGGAGGGAGGGCCTGGGAGCATGCAGGAGGGGGAAGCCTACAGAGAATAAAGGTGCTTCAAGGCACAACTTTACACTCTGCAGATGCGGGTTCACATCCCCGCTTCCCAGCGGAAGTCCTTCACGAACCCACAAACTCAAGAGTGCCTATTTCTCCCCAAGAGATACTATTGCCTCCCAGGTTCAGGGATGTGCAATGAAGCAAATTACCTGAAATGCTGAGAACCACAGAAGATCTTAATAACAAGAACCCATGCAGCCCTCCCGAAGGCTACCCCGGGACTGTAGCACGCAGGCAGCCACAGCATCTGGAGGCTAGCAAGAAGCAGCTGGATTCTTGAGGTGGTTCAGACAAGCAGAGCCAGAGACACCAAACCTGCGGCTTCCCACACGTAAGGACCCCTCCAGCCACGCCGACACACCGACTCCATTGCTGCAGACAGCACACCCCCGCTGCGGGACTGACGCGCCCGCATGAAGGGCAAGAGTAAGGAGGCTGACTAAATCTCATGGAGTTGTCATTAAGCTCATGCAATAAAGCTCTTCCAAACAGCACTGTTCTCTTTCTCCAGGCTCTATAAGCACACATTCACGTGGAACAGAAACTCGACAAGAGGAAAGACCAGCAGGGTCAGGCTACGTGACCACAACCTCCTTTCTGGCTGCCTGCTATACAAACACTATCAGAAACGCACCCCATGTTTCCTCCTGTCCTGCATCCTTCCCCTCCAAAGGCACACAACGCACGCTCGGCACGTGTCAGAGGCCTGCACACCGCTTCTGCTCGCTAGAAAGAGAGCAGTGAGGTTTCCCACGTGGCACACGATTGGGATTTTTGCTTTAAGGCTGTACAACAGCTCGGGTGGGTTCGAAAGCTGCACCCTCTCACTGCTACCGAGTGTGCCAGGAGGCCCTGCTCTCCCCAGCAATCATTGCCCGAGTTCAGGTTGGACAGTACGTGCCTGTGTTAGATCAGACGACCCTTAACGACATTTTGTGCAATATTATGCTGCTACTTAAACCCCAGGTTTCCCTGTATTTACCCAGAGGCCAGGCACTGTTACCTAACAGAGAAATCTATCTATCCATGCACTTAGAGGCCTGACAAGATCTGATAAAGTTTCCCTCTCCTGCCCAAAGCAGTCGGGCTTTTAGCCCATTTGCTCCTCAGCAGCACCATAGCTGCTGTCAGGAGGAGAGGGACTAGCCCACAGAGCACCTAGCAATCAAACACGCCGTGTTTGGCAGATATCGCAGACTCACTCACCACTTGTACTGCCACGTGATGTATATTTTCTTCAGCCTTTTCGGTACTGCCATGCCTCAAGAGCTGTGAGCAGGGGCATTTGTTCTGGATGAGCTTTCCCACCCCTCCACCACCAATGCTCGGAAAACACTGCAGGCAAACTGAGCACACATCATCGCCTTCACCGTTTCTTGGTAAAGGAAATGATCTGCCATGAACTCTCCAAGGTCAAAGACCCCAGTAGACTCTGATATCTTGCCTAAGTTACTGTCTCACCAGTTTCTGTATGTCTGGATCCTTCACTTAAGCCACAGTTTAACACAACATCCCTATTTGGTCTGTGCATAATTTAAGGAACAGCTGAACGCCAGTTCCTTCCTTGCGCAAGAGGGGATGCGGCACGTGTCTGAGCGCTTCGCTGCACAAACACCTTGCATCAAAACTGCAGCCCTTGGCATTGTGCAGGGAAACCCCTGCCGAGTTCAGCAGTGGGGGCAGAACCTCAATCTGTCTTTGCAACATCAGCATCCCTCACCGTTCGTTTCATGCGTCACCTTGTTTCACCGTTTTCATTACAGCCGCTGCTTCATTTTGCGGTGCGAGTTTTTTTGGCAGCTCTGTGATTTAAAGAAACTTTATATTTTCTTATTAAAGTATGGACAAGAAAAATGTTACTCTGTGGTGAAACAAACCTCTGACATACTGAGGGCACGGCCGGCAGTGCCTCATGGCTAGACACATTCAGCCCACCTTCGAGCATACAGATGTCCCCAAGGAATCCCTCTTAGTATCTTCCAGTAATCAGACGGATTACTGAAAGCTGGGTGGTTTTCATTTCTTCAACTTCCAGGAATTTCCCAGAAAGTAGCAATAAAAGCCTTTCTGACGGCTCTGACTCAGAGTGAAGGGCAGAAGAAATGGCGGGTGTGGACGGCTTGAGAATAAAACCAGAGAGAAGACACCTGCAACAGATATCAACTTCATACGTATTGAAGTAGACTATAAAAAAGTGACAGCAGAATAAAATCATACATTGCAGGAACCCACAAATCAGAAGAACTTGACTGACAGCACAGTAACACCTACAGAATCACAGACTAGAATTGCTGGNAAACTTTATATTTTCTTATTAAAGTATGGACAAGAAAAATGTTACTCTGTGGTGAAACAAACCTCTGACATACTGAGGGCACGGCCGGCAGTGCCTCATGGCTAGACACATTCAGCCCACCTTCGAGCATACAGACGTCCCCAAGGAATCCCTCTTAGTATCTTCCAGTAATCAGACGGATTACTGAAAGCTGGGTGGTTTTCATTTCTTCAACTTCCAGGAATTTCCCAGAAAGTAGCAATAAAAGCCTTTCTGACGGCTCTGACTCAGAGTGAAGGGCAGAAGAAATGGCGGGTGTGGACGGCTTGAGAATAAAACCAGAGAGAAGACGCCTGCAACAGATATCAACTTCATACGTATTGAAGTAGACTATAAAAAAGTGACAGCAGAATAAAATCATACATTGCAGGAACCCACAAATCAGAAGAACTTGA
>VZSC01010929.1:7322-25139 GCA_013398225.1 Steatornis caripensis
TATAAATAATATTTTGATATAGATGTAAATAATATATACAATATACAGATATAAATAGTATACATAATCATAGGAGAACTTGGATTCAAGCTGCTGAGAGTTAAACACAACTGCGTTACCAGGTGATGAACAACGTTACATGTGCTAGTTGCTATTTTGCCTTAATAAAGAAACATGACCTACACATTTTGTGTTTAGGCAAGTTCTGTCGTTGAAAAACGATCAATGCAGCTAGTTCCTGAAAAAAGTGAGGTTAAAAATGCTCTCTGGAACAACCAGTTGTGATAGTGGATCAATAGCTATACCCTCCAGTGGTTGTAGTCAGCTGAAGTCTGTTGAATGCAAATAATGTCCAATTAAATAGGACAGCCAGCAGGACAAGCAGATTTTTCTTTTTCTTTTTAGGACAAGTCATGTCCTTTATTAGTACTCTCTCCTATTTGACAATTTCAAAAATATATTGCTCCAAACGAGCATTTTCACAAAGAAAATTTTAAATGGGAAAACATTTGAAATTTCAGAATTTAAATTGTATTGTGTATGAAATATTTTGTCTTTCTCAGTTTCTTATGAAAGAGGCAGATTCAGCTCTTTTTCATTTTTCTCGTAGACTATCATCAACAGAATGCTAAGTGTTGATCCACCTATTTCATATGACAAAGTTTTTTCCAAAATACTTTTAACAGCATGCCCTACAGGTGTGCACATTTTCCTAAACCACTTATACAAATTTGTAAGGACAGCTATAAGCTTTGTTATTTGTTTCACATGGTCTCAGCAACAGACTTCTCTTCAGTTTGTATCCTGAAACTTATTGACAAATATGCTATTTCAGCAATAGAGCAGACTTCAGCCATCAAGTATTTGCCAATTACTGAAAATGTGGTCTTCTTTAACTGATCAACCCATGAATTTAACTTTCTATTAAGAATGGAACATCATTTTATTAGGTAATCAATGTAATTTTCAATTAACTTAAATAATTCATTCATTCTGTAACTTGTTCTGCAGGAATGCAGGCATCAATGTCAGCAGCAAAAAATGAGGGATGAGTGCACAGATGAACAGAATTTTTGCTTCACTCTTTTTATCCTATTTATTACAGAAATGCTTTCTGTTCTAAGAAAGACAAATGCATATACAGAAATGATGGATGATAACTAGAACATGAGTCAGTAGCATGCCCTTGCAGCAAAGACAGGTTGCATACTGGGCTGTATTACAAACAGCACAGCCAGCAGGTCAAGGGAAGTGATTATTCCCCTGTATTGGGCACTTGTGAGACCACATCTAGATTACCGTATTTGGCTTTGGACACTGTAGTACAAAGACACTGACAGGCTGGAGTGAGTCTAGTGAAATGCCACCAAGATGATAAGGAGCTAGAGAGCATGACAAAGCAAGAAGAGGCTGAGAGAATTGGCTTTATTCAGTCTTACAAAGACAAGGTTAAGAGGAGTCTACACCTACCTAACAGGAGGAATAGAGAATGTGGAGACAGACTGTCCTCAATGATAGCAGAAGAGGCAATAGACACAAGCGGCAAATGAGAAAAATCCAAATTGATATAAAGAAAACCTTTTAACCGTAAGGGTGGCCAACTATTGGAACAGGTTGCCCATAAAGGTTGCAAAATCTCTTTCTTCAGAGAAATGCAAAACTTGACTGGGCAAGTCCCAGAGCAATCTGATCTAATTGTACTGGTTTTGAGCACGGGGTTGGAATAAATGCCTTCTGGAAATGCCTTCCAACCTAAAGATATTTTAAAGTTTATGTATTCCTTACTGAGTTACAAGGTAGTTAAATTCTAGCATACATGCAATTCTTTCCAAAAAGGACAATTTCTGTTAACTTCCTTCAGGAAGGCTCTTCCCCACTAAAATTTCCTGCAGTGGTCATTATTAATACCACTGGCAGGCTAGTAAGACATGCTATAAATGGACAATGGTCTTTGCCACTGCATTTTCTGATTTAGGAATATAAAGCAAGCCTAAATAACACAGAACCCAATTTACACAGATTGGAAGAGCATATATATTTGCAAGATAGAACAAAAATGACCATTCCTTTCTAAGAAGGAATGAGTGTTTTGGTGGAAATTGCGAAAAAGATTAATAAAAGTCATTATGCATATCACCACCAGGTTCAAACAAGATCACTGAAATTATGATTTTGATTGATTTATCATGGAAGATATATGAAATAAAAGTACTTCTTAGGTAAATCATACTTACAAATAAATAATAGAAAAAGGTAAGAAGTGTTTTAATAGTACACCCACCTGGTTTTGTCAGTCTGAGGAGACTGGATTCAAGAGCACTTAGATTTTCTGTTGCTTTTTCAATTGCAGCTAAATGGGATGTCTTCACAGAAGTGGTCTGAAACATCCAGTACTTTGTTAGGAAAACTTAGCTTTTACCTAACTAAAACCAGCAGGTCAATAGTGTCTAGGTTAGATCCCGAGTCTTCTGATTTTACATCTGATAATTTCATCAATATTATCTTATTTTTCTTTTCAAGTGAAATAAAATTGATGTTCATAAATTTTTAAGTATGGCTTTGAAAACCTGTCCTTGATTCATTCTTGACTGATCCCCAAGGGAGGGAGTGGAGTTTCTCTGCCACCAAATAAATTTTTAGGGAAGTCCCACATGCTACTACAACACAATATTTGAACAGATTGTTTAACAAAATATGTTGTTTTCCAGAAAAAATAATTTTCTGTAGATTATTTACTGCCTACAGAAATGAAAATCTTCTTTTTTTCATTTCAGTGAAAATGTAATTTTCAGTCAGCCCTGCTTGGCTCAAGTTATTATATTGTTGCTATGATCTTAGATTCCTTTGTCTTTTTCGGTATAAACCTGGGAGCAGCTAACACAAACTCAGCAATGAACAATGGAGAAAATTTTGTGCTGGAACCTATTAGTGTAGTACAAATTTTCTTACAGAAATCCTTCCTTGTAAGCTGATGGACTTTTTCTCCATTTCAGTTTCATACTCACACTGTTTCCTTTCTTCCAATCTCATTATTCCTACTTTCTTACCTCATTTTCAAATCTCCTTTCCCATATCTCTTCAAATCTCTTCTAAAATTGTTTACAGAAAAAACAGACAGAAAAGTATGGAGAATCAGCACTTTACTCTGATTCTAAGTTGCAGGAAGTCCTCACAACCTGCTGCATCTCTGTAGCTTAAGTATTAAGGTCTCTGAGGTTGAAAGTTCTTCCTCCACTGTTTTCAGTCTACACAATTCCTAAGTTACCCTCTTACTATGACTCAGTTTCAAGTAGCTGATAGACAAAACGAGAAGTTAATTTTCTACATTATTTAGGATATTTTTGTTCTTCTTAGACAATTCTTTAATTATTTTTTCTGTCTAATAAAGCATTCCTGAAGACTATATGTGAAGATCAGTTAGGGATGCTTGTATAAATATCTGCAGGATCTTCATGGCTCTGCACTGTAATATTGCTAACCCATCTCCAGTTCAACAAGATGAGACCCTGTACCCACTGCAATCTGCAACTGGTCTTAACAAAGATGGCTACAATTAAATACAAGCCTATCTGCTCTACTTCAGGAACTATTATTCTATAAGGAAACTCTTATTCCATGCAATCACTTCTAAACCAAAAAGTTAATAAATGTAGTCTTCAAAATAACAGAGAATACAGTACTTAGAGAAAAGAAAAAGTAAAAATCAGAGCGATTACATTAACTTGTTTGTTAGTATGTGTTTCTTCAGTGTTCATAGCTCCTGACAGGCAGAGTGAGTTTGCTGGTGAGGAATCCAACAATCTTTTCCCGTAGTTAATAATAATTACTGCTAGTTCATATTCTTTCCATGAATGTAGTACCTATTAAAGAATCATCTGTTATATATTTTTGTTTTGCATTACATGTAATATTTCATTATTGTCTACTTACAATTGTCAAAATGCATTAATATAAATAGCAATTAATTACTCAATACTTAAGCTTCCTTTCATAAAAAAACAGGAGTATAGACCTGTAAAATAATTGGAATTGCAGATATGTTATCTATGTGTTCTACTTCTGCTTACCTTATCCCTCAGAGAACAGAAAGATTTAAACAGAAGTATCTATTGCTGTGATTGACATTCTCCCTGTTCTCAGGCACTACTGCTATCAAAGAACATAAAGGGTAATTAATTATCCTCATTTACCTCTCTGGTATCAAGTGCACATTTGAAAATCCCAACAGTATTCGTGAAAGGCGTGGTGAAATTTATTTTTTAAGTTACGAAATTTATAAATGAACAGTGTAGGGAATGCTTTTAGATGGCTTTACCTTCTTTAGATAGAGCTCTAAAGGCCAAAGTGCTTCTACTATATGCAAGGTCACTTCATGCTAGGATGTTTGTCTTTGGGATACAAAATAAGTGTATAGATTACTTTAGGATAAATACAGTACATGGCCTGACTGTAACTCAACAGAAAACCATTTACCATGGATTAATCAGAAGCATTTGCAATTCACTCATTCTGTTTGCTATTCTGTATTATAGTCTGTTGAAATGGTATCTCTAAGGAAAAAAAAGAAATCAGCAGTACAAGCAAACATTCATTTAGCTGGGGAATCTGACAACAAACAAACACTGTATCAAGGTTTCAAGGTTCCTAATGGGCTTTATTGGCCTTGATACCCTCCATCTGGGCCCTCCTTCTATGGGGCCAGGAGCACCATTTCAGCTCAGGCCTGAGCCTACTGTCCCTGCCAGTTCCTATGTCGCAGGAATGCTGGTCTCCAGCATGCTCCATGCCTGGGCCTGCCAATGGATCCACTGGTCTGGACACCCAACCCATGGACTGATTCTTTAGCTTGACCTCTGACTGCTCCCATCATGATGGACCAGCCTGCTCATCTGTGTCTCCCCTAGCTGGCATCATCGGACCTGATCCTTACCTGTGATTGACTTCCCAGCTTCAGCTCAGACCTGCCTCATCACCACAAACTCACCCGATGACCTGGACTCATGGATGAACCTGACTGCCAGGTGCTGCCCAGCTGGCTGTGGCATTGCCCTCAGCTCCTGGCTCCCCAGCCCTTGCCGTGCCCTGGCACTGCTCTCAGAGCCACAAAACAATTGATTAATATGAAGAAAATTACAACACTGAGACTTAAAGAATGAAAACTGGGTCTTCTTGCAGTGCACTTTTAAGGATATTTGACACTGATTGGGTCTTGTGAGGCCAGCACAGAGATCCAGCTCCTATAAAGACTGGGGTGAGGCGTCACCAACACAGGGGAATTCCTCAAAGCATCAGCCATGACTCAGCTTCAGTATGAGCTCTTAGCTGAGGCGTACTCAAAGCTAGAGGAAAGCTGACTTTTTCAGCATCAAACATTTATCATGGCGAGTACTTTAACTCTAGCATGTCTCTATACCTAACGAAAAAAATCCTACCAGTACCATGCTTCTCCTTATCTCACTAAATAGATTGAGCATCTGAATCATAAATGTGATCTACAGATACGTATTATAGTTAAAAGTTAAGGTGTTTATGTTCCTACCAGCGTGTGGCACTGAATAGTACAAAGTCTATTGTATTTAAATAACAAATAAGCTAGATATGCTAACCTGAGTAAAACTACAAATATGGCCTATTTGCAGTAAATAAACCTTTAAATGTATATATTACATATAGGCCTTATTGAAAATAGTACTACCTTAAATGTAAAAATATATACAATATAAAATACAGATTTCATGTCATAGCCTATTTTCTGAAGAAATGAAATTCTCGATTCTATTAAAAAGTCAAAATAATATAATTATTTTATAATTATATAAAGTGCACTGATATAAAGATACTAATAAATATTTCTATACCTTTACTATTTAAGAGTGCTGGTTCTCTAAGATATCACTCCGAAAGCCAGCTTTCAAAATCTTTTTTTTTCTCTAAAAAAGCTGTATCTTAAAAAATCTGTATCTTAAACTAAGTTGTAAGCACAATAACACACACCATACCTTTGCTGTATAAAATGAAGTACAAGCTATCATATGCTGAATACTCTCATAACATCCTGCGTGCCTCGTCTGCAAAATAGCACTTGGAATTTCTTGAAGGACAGACAAACACTTAATGAGGATCTGTAAATACAAGGATTAAAATAAAGTTTGGAGTCTGCAACACATTTACAAGCTTGCACCTGTGGACAGCCTATTGTATTTTATGGTGAACTTTAAAAATACTTCGAAATCTCATGGATAGGATGAAATGCGAGCTCTACAAAAGCCAGTAATAAAATTGCTACTGAATTTAACAGTGTCAAGATTTCAACCACAGCCCTTTGGAATAAATGACACATTCACGTAAAATTACGGATATTAAATTACAGGCACATGATAGATATTTTTGCTGATTTAATTAACATGAAATCAAAGAATGTTTAATTCAGTGAGATTACATACTCCTAGCAGATGACTGCTTAAAAATGTATTGAGCTGGTCAGAATTTTAAAAGAAAGAAAAATGTTTCCAGTATGCTCTAAAAATAAGACTTCTTTCCCCCATTTTTGTCTATCAGACATGAAGAGAAATTATTTTGCCCTTTAATTAGGAAATCTGAAACAGGAGCCATTTCCAGTGGCTAGCTTTGTCTTTAGTACGTCATCACAGCCAATGACTTCTTAAGCAAGAGGCCATCCCTGTATGTAAATAGATTTTTTTTTTTTTCTAAACACTCTTAAAAACTTCTCAGGGCCCTGAGTGCCCCAACAGCCGTTTCCTGAGCAGCCTCACCTGGGGCCTCCTCTCACACCTTCTGCCCAGAGACTCAGGGGTCCCAGTTAGGGTCAGACACAAGCGTTCAGTCCCTGCTTCACCTATGGTATTGGTGTGATGGTCTTCAGTTCTGTCTCTGGATGGACCTTGGACCTGTGTTGTAGCTTTGTCTTCAGCCTCTGGCTCCAACTCCTGACTTTCTCTCTTTGATGGATCCTGGGCCAGCCCAATAACTTCACCTTCTCTGTACTCTCAGTGGATGGTCTTACCAGTACCCTGCTCTGTCTGCCGTGTTCAGTTGCTGCTAGTTTGCACCTTGCCTGCGCTGCAGTCACCTCATCCTTCCTCACAGAGCAAACATGCTCTTACTGCTGCTCCCTGGCAAAACTACCTAATTATGGGGGAAAAGTTGCATGTTTCTACTGTATCCTTGCTGAATCTAAAAAACACATCTGCTGCTGTGGCAGGAAAGAATTCAGAAATGGCAGGAAAGGACTTGGCTACTCTGTTTTCAAAGAGAAGGTGCTTGCTTCTGGAAAGGAGCACATGCCTGAAAACTAAAGACTGCATTAGCAAAACACTGAATAGCATTCTTTTTTTAATGACAACTGTATGAAAAAAAGCCATTGGCAAATGCTGCTTTTCTTTCCTCAAAATTGTGATCCGCAAATAGCATTCAAGTAAAAGTTACATTGTAGATTCTACTATAGTTTTAAAATACCAACAAATCATCCTGAAGAAACAAACAATATTCTGCAGTTACTTCAGCATATCTCAGAGAAGAATCTGTGCAGTTTACACTGAACATATTTGCATTGGGAACACATAAAACCATAAAAGGCTTTTCTTTCAGCACCTACTAAGAACTCCAAGCCGAGATATTTAGCTCTTCCACTGCACGGTCTTAAGTTTAATTTGAATCACTATAACTGCAGGACTTGGACGCTTTATCTTAAAATGCTCTCACCTGAACTACTGGCACTGAAGAAATCTTGTGATAAATAATTGGAGCAAGGAGACCATAACATTGTACAACAGATTGCAGGGTGTAATTTGCATCATTCAACCAATTGCTAAGTTCAATTGCCACAGTCATTTTTTCACATTCTGTTAATCTAGCAACCTGTAAAAGAAACACGTTTTGATTCAAATATGAATTCAGTTCTTTTAAATCATTTGAGAGTGAAAGAACAGAGATGTTATTGTAGTTTAAAAAGCATGTTTAGCAGCAAGTAAGATAAAAGTTTAAAAATTAATTTACATTCACACCTGTTAAAAGTATATAAACAAATGTAACATTATTCATTATTCTAAAGGAAATGATTGTTCTTGACCTAATTGTGCCCTCTGCATTTACCCATATAATTTACAAAGCCTGACTAACAACCTCAGCCTGTGTGGTGTGGAAATTTCACATGCTAACCCACCTCTCAGACTAGATAAGGGGAGGATAGCAATTCCTTCCTTTCCCTTCCAGTTATCTGCTGCAGTCCTTGCAAGTGTGAGCAGATCCAGTAAAGTCACTGAGTAATCAACTGCTCACATTTTCATGAGACAAGTACTTCAGCAAAGAGGGGAACAGGAATGTAATAATACAGGAGGCAAAGCTTGATTATGCAAATAAAAAAGAAAGTTTTTGTGTCATTAATATGTCATTATAATATAAGAAAGTCTGAAATAAGATAAAAGAAGCTTAGTATATTAAATCCATGAAAGTCTGTTATAAGTTGAGTATACCCTCAGCAAGTTTGCCAACACCACCAAACTGTGTGGTGTGGTCAACACGCTGGAGGGAAGGGATGCCATCCAGAGGGACCTTTACAGGACTGAGGGCCTGTGTGAACCGAATGAAGTTCAACAAGGCCAAGTGCAAGGTCCTGCACATAGGTCAGGACAATTCCAAGCACAAATACAGGCTGGGTGGAGAATGAAGTGAGAGCAGCCCTGACGAGAAGGACTTAAGAGTGTTGGTTCCTGAAAAGCTCAACAGAAGCTGGCAATCATGCTTGCAGCCCAGAAAGCCAACTGTGTACTGGGCTAAATCAAAAGAAGTGCAGCCAGCAGGTTGAAGGAGGTGATTCTCCCCCTCTGCTCTGCTCTCATGAGAACCCACCTGGAGTACTGTGTTCAGCTCTGGGGCTCCCCACATAAGAAGGACATGGGCCTGTTGGAGTGAGTCCAGAGGAGGGCCACAAACATGATCGGGGGTGGGAGTGCCTCTCCTATGAACACAGGCTGAGAGAGTTGTTCAGCCTGGAGAAGAGAAGGCTCCAGGGAGACATTATGGCAGCTTTGCAGTACCTGAATGGGCCTACAAGAGAGCTGCAGAGGGACTATTTACAAGGGCATGGAGTGATAGGATGAGGGGTAACAGTTTTAACTGAAAGAGGGTAGCTTTAGTTCAGATATTCGGAAGAAATTCTTCACAACAAGGATGGTGAGACACTGGAACAGGTTGCTCAGAGAAGCTGTGGATGCCCTCTCCCTGGAAGCGTTCAAGGCCAGGTTGGATGGGGCTTTGAGAAACCTAGTCTAGGGGAAGGTGTCCCTGCCCATGGCAGGGAGGCTGGAACTAGATGATCTTTAAAGTCTCTTCCAACCCAAGCCATTCTATGATTCTAAGCTCAATATTCATGAAAATATATGTATTANCCCACCTGGAGTACTGTGTTCAGCTCTGGGGCTCCCCACATAAGAAGGACATGGGCCTGTTGGAGTGAGTCCAGAGGAGGGCCACAAACATGATCGGGGGTGGGAGTGCCTCTCCTATGAACACAGGCTGAGAGAGTTGTTCAGCCTGGAGAAGAGAAGGCTCCAGGGAGACATTATGGCAGCTTTGCAGTACCTGAATGGGCCTACAAGAGAGCTGCAGAGGGACTATTTACAAGGGCATGGAGTGATAGGATGAGGGGTAACAGTTTTAACTGAAAGAGGGTAGCTTTAGTTCAGATATTCGGAAGAAATTCTTCACAACAAGGATGGTGAGACACTGGAACAGGTTGCTCAGAGAAGCTGTGGATGCCCTCTCCCTGGAAGCGTTCAAGGCCAGGTTGGATGGGGCTTTGAGAAACCTAGTCTAGGGGAAGGTGTCCCTGCCCATGGCAGGGAGGCTGGAACTAGATGATCTTTAAAGTCTCTTCCAACCCAAGCCATTCTATGATTCTAAGCTCAATATTCATGAAAATATATGTATTAAATAGCAGAAATGTTTAAAATTTAAAATCCAAGGTGTGTCTTAGTAGGACAAAAATAACAATTATTATAGTTTTCTAAATTATAGTCTGCCATCATTGAAGTCCAGGAAAATCCTTCCTCAGTTGGAATCACTAGGCTTTGGATTTGGCAATAACTGATTCAGAAACCATCTTTCCACCAGGATACAAAATAACCACAGCTACTAAAATACTTCAGAAAGGAGGACCAGATAATGCACAGAAAATGAAGTATTCTGTACATAGGATTAGTGCCTTGCAACATTTATCTTGCAATGATGAAATAAAACTGATCAAAAAGTAAAATCAAATCCAGTATATTATTTTAAGCCATACATACTTGTTGCTTATAAAGTATCTCATTGGAACAGATGGAATCACAGAAGAGTGCTCCTTCCATGACATTAATATCACAGACAGCAAATATATTCCTCAGAAAGAGGTGCAAGGTAATAGGAGAAGTCTGAGATAGAGCTTCAAAACGTAACCTACAAAATAAAAAAGCAGAATAGTAAAAGTATGTTAATGATGATTCAGATATCACATGCCTGAAAATGCATTATATTAAAATAGAGTCTTTGATTTTAAAATTATGGACAAACAAGGATTACTGTAGCTACTTCTGGAAATCAGATTTATACATAAAACTGAAAAAATTGCTTAAAATTCCTAATATAAAACATCTAACATAAAAATTAAACAAAACAGATAAGACTCTTTTTCAAATTATTGGCTACCTTCTACTGTCCTAAGACAGGTTTTCCTTAGTTGTTTCATCTAATCCAGCGAAACTTACTTTGAACTTTCTTTGAAAACTTGGGATGCTACATCTTACTTATTCTAACTGTCTCCTTTTACAGACTATTTTTCTGTATTCTGACAGTGGCTTATGCAGTTATGAAGTCCATTACTAAGTATTAGTAACAGACTACTTTTCATCACTCTTGTCTTGTATTACAAGTCTCAAAAGAATGTCTTTTCTTCTGCCTGCTTTTTTGGTTTGGGTTTTTTCCTTCCCTGGGCATAGGGGTTCATTTGTCCTTGTTATAGTTTTTTTAATACATTTTTGTTACAGGAAAAAATCCTATTATATTGAAGTATAAGAAATAAATTCCTCCTTCTCCTCGACTGTATTTCCTAAAAGAGACTGAAACTCAAGAAGGAAGATCAAATAGACACATTCACATACTTAGATTACCAAGGTATCAACAGAGCTTCTCGCTGGAAACCAGAGGTTTCCTTTCCTGCCAGCTCCCTCTACTGTCTGTTTAAGACCTATGTACTTTCAGGCTAGTCCACTAACTTCTTAGCTACCGATCAGTACAACTGAAACTGGCTTATTTCAGGTCTGATACTGCAGCTTTGAGAATCATCCATATTAATTGTAAAAAAGAAAAAAAAGTCTTGGACATAACTGTCAGAGAAGCAAAATCCCTGAACTTTTCACTGCTATTTAAAATTTTCTGTCTTCAGTTTCATTCAAATATTACCTCTAGAGCTGTACGTGTTGGGATTTTTTTACAAAAAAAAAAAAACCACACACACAAAAAAAACCAAAACAAAAAAAGAAGAACTGATTAGGAAAAAAGATTAATGAAAAACAACTGAAAAATGAAGTACAACGACCAGACTTGTATTCCTGCTTTGTTGCCTAGGCCAGGAATATATTTAAAACATTCACATAGTCACGAAATAAAATGGATAATGATTATCTGCCTGCAACAATGCAGTCCACAGGGTGCCTGTAAATCCCCAATGCTCTTACGGCATGTAATATCAAGACCCTCAGTCAATTTGTATGCCTAGTATCAGACACACGATGGCACTTGAAGGACAGACAGGATACATGCCAGTGGTCTGGCTGAGCCTCAAATAACAAGAAGTACACTTAGACACATTACATTTCTCCTGTAACAGGATTCAGAGCACACACAAGCTTACACTATCTGCTTGCATCCAAACGGCATTACCATGAGAAAACTCTGGGCTCCAGTGCACATATGTCAAAGCACTATAGAGAAAACGCTAGCTACATTCTATGTCTCAGAATAGTTGATTACCGGTTATTCCATCTGTAAAGTGGAAATGGAAGTATTCTGACAAAACTTTTAGGAAATCCCTTTAATAACTATTTCTTGAAACAAAGATCTATATTTCTTTATTTCTTGTTTAATTCTTGAAATATTCAAGAACTATTAACACATGTGCAGTAAGGCTGCTTCTTGTCGTTATGGTTTCAAGCCTAACCCAGTCTGTCAAACTGAAACTGCAAGTGCTGCAAAACTTTTTCATATCTCCTCCACAAGTTTGCCAAAACTTTCCTAATGAAAGAATTAGTCTAACAAGAATTCCACACAAGCAAAAATGGTGATTTGTGTTCAATTATATTGGATGTTAATTAATTATCAAATTATAAGCAGTTGACTGACATTTTAAAGTATTATTTTTATTACTTGTCTAGTATTTCATACAAGTCTCTTTTATTTAGGAATTAAGTTTTGATTTATTTTTGCATTTGGATCTATTGAATTTCAGTGAATGTAACTGCAAATTTTCTAGATGTGCTTTGTTATGATCAAAAATTGATAATATTATGGTTGAACATGTGAAATTTATTTATAAATGAATTAATTTTAAATATCTCTTCTAAAACACTTCAGTATATTCAAAGATTATTGGCAGATTTATATAGCCACCCCAAAACAAAATTAGCAAGCATTTACCCATTCTGAGTGGTGTTCTTGACAAAATTTTCAGAATTTCTGAACTCTACTGCTCCCTTAATTGGCACTGAAAGTCAACAACCCAGTGCATATAATGTATTTTGCATATGAAAATGCATCACATCGTAGAATTGATAGCCACTTTACAAATGTTTTCTAATTATCTTAAGAAAACAATCATTATAAAGAATTAGGTGTGTAAATGCTAGCAGTTCCATAAATAACAAAAATTCTCTGCTAATTATAAAACACTGTATTTCTACAACAAATTTCACACTTTTGTTTTCAGAATGTTTTTCATATCGCAAGTCTGAACAAAATTTCACAACCTGGTACTCTTTAAAACAAAACTTGCACATCTATAATTAACTATTATCTTAATCGTGGTTTTGCCGGTTACCTGTTTTCAGATATAGTCAAATTACTGCTTGCAGAAATAACAGGTGCATTGGCAGGCAGTGGAGAAGAATTTGAAACAAAATAATCCCACATGGGTGAAAATGCTTCTCTGGCTAATGTATAGTTGCCAGTCTGATAGGCTACCTACAAAAAAAATCAACAACAACAACAAAATGTAACAACTTTCCATGTTCATCAACTAACCAAGCCAAATATGATTATAGTATAAAGCAAGGTTTTAAAATTCCACCCAAACATGTAAATTTACAGTTTCTGTAAGAATATTCTGACATATTTGAATAAAACACACGTAGTAGCAATCTGGTTCTACTAATAATAGTTTGCCTGCAAATTTAGCATCACAGAAGGCAAAAGAGTTTCTTGACTGTTAACCAAGGATCTAACAGCCCTTTGTGGAACACTTTACAGTTTTTGAAGGCATATTATTTTATCTAGGTTCATTTTACTTTTGCTAATACTGCAGAACACCCTGCTGCTCTGGATAATGGGATGTAAACGGAGCCACATGAGTAAGCATAAATTCATTTGGACACTCCTATTCTGGAAAATTTTAAGAAATCTTCTAGCAGCTCCCCACGATCCGATCTGTAGGGCTAGACAACTCCACTTTTCTCCATGCCGCTATTTTTTTTAGATTTTCTTTATTAAGAATACAGAAAATTATGATAAAGGTCTGACAGAGCCTTTGTGGTATTCCACAAGATGCTACAAAAATAATATCAATATGAAAATGGTAAGTTCAATCACATTTTTCATCCCATACTGTAATGACTAATAAGATGATTTCTAGCACTTGATCTCAATCACAAAAATGAAAAAATTGAAAAAATAAATTATAAAAAAGAAGAAAGAAGTGAAATGCAGGCTGAAAAACAAGAACAGGGATAAGAAAACTAGTTCAGAGATATCTTTCCCCTTAAACAGGAATTTCCAATGATTTTGTATTAAGAACTGAGTTACTCAAATATACCATTAGTTATGTCAAAATTGTGATTTGTGCTTATCAAGCTTTTCACAGTCTTGAGGTTTTGCCAGAAGAATTTTTAGAGCTATCAGTGAAAAAAATTGATTACCACCGAATTAAAGTATGCATTTATCACAAACTCTAACCCTACCTGAGTTAGATAGGCTCGAACAGTAGTAGCAGAAAGAGGTGGATAAGCAAGGATTGACTTAGTTGTTTCCCCAATGGCATCACCAATAAGTTTTCCATCAGAAGAATATGCTGCAACTGCAAATATGTATTTCTCATTGGGATCTAAACCTTGTATTTCCAAGAGGCTTTTCCCATCAGCTGGTATCTATCAATAAAAATATGTTCTAGTTACATCCACTGTACATATCAAAAACAAATCTCAAACTCTAAACTCTTATTGTTAAATTATTTAATAGCCTTGGATACAATCAAAGGAGAACCTAGATCAACAGACATGTCATGTTTCCACATAATACTAGGTTCTTCAAGACAATGAGAAAACAGTGAAATGACAGGGGAAAAAAATATCAGTTTTCTCTGAAACACAACTGAGTATACAGAGCACATAACTTAATAGAAGAGTAAAGTACCAGGACCTGGAGTTTCTCTAAGACATTTTTGTCCATTTGCACATCCACACTGTGAGTGCGCAAGCTTGCAGTCATTGAGCTGGAGACATTTCTGCCCTGAGCTGTGCTTCCAGAGAAAGAGCATATGGCTCTCCTTCATACATGCTACCACATACATGTATTAGATATGGGCAGAGGATCCTCTCAGGTCCTCTCAACACCATTAACAGGACTTTGGAGTTTGTGAATGCGGACATAAACAATATATTTTAAAGGTCTTCTCTTCATTTTCCCTTCAAGTAATTGTCTACTTGTACTTTAACACCACAGCTCACTCCTAACATTCTTTTCACCTTCCCCTCCATAAGCAGGACAACTTACGCAAAAGAAAGTTAGGGGGAACAGGTGCAAAGAGAAAGACTTCCTCTCCATCACCAAAGACTAGTCTATTACTGTTAGTATAGAGCTTGCTTACAAAAACAGGAAATCTTGAAACATTGGGCAAAAAAGGTTGACATCATTCTTCTATCACAATGCAAAACAGAGATCTGCCCTGAACAGATCAGAAAACTATCCCGTTTTTTCATCTTCATGAATATTTACAGATATAAAATGACCACTCAGGTCTGGGACTACAGTAACACTTGCTGAACAAGATGTGCTGATGGTTTTTTGCCCCCTTCTTAAACAAAAATGTGGAGTATTTGGATGGATCACAGTTGTCATTCAGGTGAACAATGCAATAGCATGCGTAAGTGAGTGAAAAACTGAACTCTCTGTCTGTGCAGGAACATCAGATTGTGATACAAAGGAAAAAAACTACACTAATACAAAACAAAAAAACCCAAAACAAACTCAGAAAATTAAGTATCAAATTGTAATGAAGAAATAACATAAAAGAGTACCGGCAGTCACATGATCACTCATAGGTAATCAAAGATGTGTGGGATGATTTTTCATACCACATGTTCACAGCATGAAAGGGAAAGAGCAAGAACCTAGAGGTCAATCATGTCTGAAAACGAAGATTATTGAAGGAGTTATATTATCATGTGGACAGAATTAAGTAAGGTAAAGTCTTGTTAGACAAAACAGCTGATAGAAGTTACACAATTAAGAAAAACTTTAAATTTTACATCTGTTTAGAATTTATCTTTTTTTGAATCCCTGGAAAGAGTAGTGTCTGGGGCATACTTTATAAATACATCATATACTTTATTTTCCTTTTGTATTTCTTAGATGTCTCAAAGAACCGATTTATAACAGAAGGGATAGAGACTTCTCTAACACGAAGCTTTTGAATCATTTAACTTATTATTCAAAAAAGATTCCTAGAAATCTGGGGGGCGTGGGTATGCGTTCAGCCTAGCAAAACTTCAATTCCTTAAAATAAAGGCGAAAAGGTTTGTCAAAGGCTTGGCCAGTTACCTGATTAACAAAAGATGTCAAATGTATACATTTAGAAAGTTCGGGTTTTTTAAAGGAAGACAGAATGGCCTGAAGGACTTTTACCTCTGTCTTACCTCTTCTCCTGTGTTTGGAAGTTTATTGTTATTTAACCTTACTTTCATATTACTTCCTCCTGCTACACAGCCCAAAATACTGTACCACGAAACCTTTGAAGAAAATGAAGACAAAAATAGTTGATACATAACAGCATTTCCAACTTTTGCCTAATGTAGAATGTTCTAATTTTGCAGAAACAGTCTCTGAAAACAAAACTTAGTTATGACAATGAATAGTCTAACTGCAGTAGAAAAAATTATTTATTTATTTAGCTAGAGAACTATATATACTACAATGGCAATAAAAGCAGATGACTCTCCATTATCCTGTCTCCTACCCTGAGCTACCCTATACCTCAAATCTATTCCAAAGCATAAACTCCGTAGGCTATCCTGTACATTTGAAGTTATCTAGACCCCTTATTTGATCCTTGCAAAGGTATTGTTCTAAAGTTGACATCAGATTCTGATTTAGCAAACTACTTGAGGACAGATCCTTAAAAGCAGACAACAGAAATGCAGACATGAAGTAACACAGTAATATTTTCTAAACAAGCCATGTTCTTGTTCCACTTGAAATCAATAGGTTTTTAATGCCATCGATCTGCTGATAATCTCATTGAGCATATCATCTACACTTCACGATATCTTTAACCAAGGAAATACGTGAGCATGCATGCCTCAATCAGTGCTCAGTCATGTCCAGTGAGATCAGACATGGAAACTAATTTTGTTTTCATCTCTGCCGAACTGAGCAGATGGATTTCAGTAAGTTATGCATCTGATGAAGTTCTCTTGCATAAAACTTCTACTAGAAACTGTGCTAAGCTTACTTACTTTCAGCAGACATTTAAACAGACCTGAGGTTTGGTAGATGAGGTCATTTTTCAACATATAAAAATTCTGAACACCTAAAATGCTCATTTTTCTTGTAATACACATGATTTGTCTTGCAATGAATCCTGACTTTTTCAGAAGGAGGTATTGAAATAGAGGAGATTATTTTCAGCAAACGACCAATTTTAAGATCAGGAAATTTTAGAGCTACTTTGACTTCTAGTACAAGAACTATATACATCTAATTAAATCCTAAGTATCCAGTTAATAAGTTCTTTATAAAAAATACCTTTCGTGTCCGCTCAACAGTTATGCGTATCTTTAGGAAAAAAAAAATCCAGAATAGCCGGGCTCAAATTATAAGAATAATAATCACATTGCACCATCTAGTGGCCCAATATGTTACATTCAATTCCCCATGCCGAACAGAATGAAGTATTATCAACACTTACTATAACAGATGAACTACCAGACTTTAAAGAATTATTTTAGGTTTATGTTCATTAGGGATAAAAAGGAAGAACGTTTTCCTATTTAATTGCTCTGAAATTCACTAATCAAACTGCAATAAAACTGCAAGTTATAAAACAACTGTTCACATAAACATTCTTACCACTATTGATAATATTTGACTTTCTACTGCTTTTATACACATCGTTATTTTGAATCATAGAATCATAGAATGGTAGGGGTTGGAAGGGACCTCTAGAGATCATCTAGTCCAACCCCCCTGCTAAAGCAGGTTAGCCTAGAGCAGGTTGCACAGGAATGCATCCAGGCGGGTTTTGAATATCTCCAGAGAAGGAGACTCCACAACCTC
>VZSC01010929.1:30567-56299 GCA_013398225.1 Steatornis caripensis
ACTTCTGTCATCCTTTTGAGCACCTATGTGGAAAGGAAATCCTGAGTTATTCATTCTGATAGCTCTATTCAGAAAATTTCAGTGAGAGAGGTTAATATGTAGTTTTGTAATAAAGCTCTGCTCCATCTCATGTTCTTTTCTTTGGTTTAAAGAGAATTTCTGGACTGATCGTGCCACTAGCAATATTCCACCCTCATGCTCTTAACATCTTTAGTAGTTATACTAACATCACAGGAAAAGAGGGATCTTGTTTGATCATAGGGAGCAGTGCACAGTGGAGCTCTGCAGCGTCAAACTAATACTAGCTTTTAATTTAAAAAAAAAACCAAACACACCAGGAATGGGAGACCAAGTAAAGTTTTTTCAGAAGGCATTTGGCAAGAGTGACATATCTGCTGACTGGGAAAAGACAAAGACATCTTCACAGGAGCAGAAATTCAGATTACAACAAGGATTGAATAAAATATTCAAGTCATTCTCTGGAGAGAAAATTAGCATTACAGAAAAAAAATTCTTCACAGCATCTCCATTAGTTACACTGTAACAGTTAATACTATAACTGAAATACCACAACAAACTGTCTAGGAGTCAAATTTAGTAGCTGTTAGCAAAGTTTAAGACCCATTGGTTGAGCAGAAGTTAGAGATTATTATCATGGTAAATCTAAATTCTGCAAATTCAGTACATCATTTCTGTCTGTACATGGCATACAAACTGCCCAACATCAGCTCCTCTTCAGAAAGAAGATCCTTCTTTATTTCTTAGTATCACAAAATATATTAACAGAGGACTCTAATTAAGCTATGAAGATCATTTAGCTTTACTGAAGCCTACCTTGTGTCATTTTAAGAAGTTTCACAGCTACTCGATGTTGGGCCTGAATGAGCTCCAAGTGTAAATCCATTACAAAACCATTATCTGTTCCTGTGTTACCATTACCACATCCCAAAACAAAATTCTGATCATATGAGTCCACCTAATAAATAGGAAATAGCAATTAAGCAAATAGAAATTTTAATTACTTAGCTTACTGCATTTATCTTGACATTGACATTATTATTTCAGTAAATTGACAAACACTGAAATTTGTTATATCTGCATAATACGCAGTCATTCAAGTAAGCATAGAAGGAAGGAGAAAGACTAGACAGGGAAAGCATGGATAATGGATAAAGAAAACTAGACAAAACCTGACAATCAACAGAATGAAACTGCAGAAAAAATTGTTTTATTGTGATGGCGGTCCACGAAACAAAGATCATATTGAGGTAGAATGATAATATTTAGAAAATCTGAACTCCCCTCAACAGCAAAAATTAATTTTAATAAAAAACAGTTGCAACAAATAAATATAAAAAGGATTTATTCTTTTATATTACAGGAGAAAGCTACAAATTATAATTATTTCCAAAAGAAAATGGCAAAGAAAACCTAAAACAGTCCATAGTTTATTACTGAAAGAGAAAAATATTATTTCTACTATACAGAGATTTATTTTTTCTGTTCTCTTCTTACTTGGGGCAGGAAGATGAGGTACATTTGATAATGCTAAGATTTCTAAGTATGAAGAAAATGTGAGGTTTGTGTCATCAAAATCCAATATATTACTTACAGATTTTGTTGCAGTGCAGCTTTTTGTAGACTTTACCTTTGAACAGCAGTTGTCAAATATCGACTTTCCATCTGGTAGAAGGGTCATTAAGCGACATGCATTCATTCCGTCAATTGCTTTTTCAAGACTTTCATAAGCAACTTGTAATTGTTCTGTAGGACTTTTCTGAAATGAAAACACATAGAAACATGTTTTATTAGATAACAGCATTAAAAGCTATAATATGGACTATCAAAAGTAAAATGCTATTTTTTTTAGCTGTTGCATTTTAAACTGTCAAATAATCTTTATATGGGCACTGCTTCCCATGCTTTCATATATTAATATCAGTGTTTTAAATTTCAAGTCATTTTAATTAATTTAGGAGTGATTATCCTTCAGCTCTCAAAAAACAATTTACTGAGTTAGTTTATAGCAGAATTAAATTGAACTTAGAGAATTAAGTTGACAAACACAGTATTTTTCACAAGCAGTTCTTTAATGTTCCAATAGATGCTGTTAAGAAACATTGATTTTTCAGAAAACAACACCTTTAAGTAGACTGTCACTGAATTAAAGCTTCTCCATGTGTGTAAGCATTAAGACATGACATCATTGACAAAATTCCTGAATCCTCAAACTAATGCATGTCTTTTCTTCTTAATGTGTAAGCAATTTTGAACTATGTGATGGGACACTTCTGCAAAGTGCTAAGTACTGAACACACTGAACAAAGCAAGGGCACTCAGGATGTTCTATCTATGCCACATCACTCTCACAAAAACAAAGAAGCAAAAGCAGAATCCAAAATATTTTCCTAAAAGAAGCAAGACCTAAAGTTTGCATGATCTTTAAAAAATGTGCTATTAAACCATTTAAACGTGGTACATTATATTGGCACAAAAAGAGTGTACGATGGAAATCAGTATGATCACATTGTAAAAAAAGTTTCAAATAAAAATTCTTCCATACCACAGATTACTAAAAAAGACTACAGGAAAATTTTCAGATTCTATTTCGTTTGAAAAAAATCTTTGCTTTTTTGCTCTGCACTAGCATGATTGTGTGAAACATTTCAGTTTTATAAAACTAAATACAAAATTGTATGAAAAATTTCAAGCAGAAATAAGTGTTCTTATACTACTCAAAAATACTGTATTAACAAAAATGAATTAGACGTTACCATCAATATTTCAGGAATATCACAGGTTTCATCTTGCAAGAGAGGGTCACTTCTTTTTCCTTTTTTACAGGAAGAAAATCAGAAAGTGAAAATTAAATACTCAGAAAATTTTAGCACCATTTGATTAGCTCTACTACTGACTTAAGAGTCTGGCAATAATTCAGTTCTTCAGTACTTGACTATGAGATGTAATTATATTGTTTCTTGAAAAGTTTTTGAGGGGTTTAAACACAATAGCTACATATGTACAATTATGCTATTTCAGTATATGATTATCTAAGAATGTAGTATTTTTAAATGAGCTCTATATTTCATACAACATTATATCTAAGTCAGTGAAACTTAGACTCATTGCAGTTCCACACATTGTTGTAGCATTCATATCAATTTTCCATTTTTAAATAAATTCAAATGTATTATTATCTAATTTGCAGTGGGTTTGATACTAATTTAAAGGAGGATTTTTAAATATGTGAGGTCATATTTTTATGATATATACTATTTCAATTTAATATTCTTTGAAGTGGTATTATCACCCTTTTAACATTCATTTGGATTGTTTAAATTATTTTGATTTATAAAGAATGTATCCAGAATTGTGTTTTCCTTTCCAAATCAAGAGGAAGCAGCCAAAACAAGTGAAAACGCTTTCTTTGTTCTTCATTACAGCCCTCTAGCCTGTCAAAATTTCATTTCTTCACTGAAATAAATTCTTTTTTTGCCCTTTTCGAGGGACAACCTTCTAGTCACTCCTGTACTCCTTGTGCTACTTTTGCCTGTTTATTTCTGCTTGTTCACTGTCTCTTTCTCATAAATTAGAAAATCTATATTAACTCAGCATTATTAATAAAAGACTCTTATCAGCACAAACACGTGCTTGACTGGCTATTTATCAGCCTGTTTTGACCAATGGCTCCTATCATTTCAGGTTTTTTTCTCATTTACACTGAGTGAAAAAGAATACCAGTGATGCTACAATGAAGATTCATCCAATCTCCATAGAATGATTTTCACAACATCACAGAAAACAATACCTACTCTACCTTTATAATGAATAGTAGTGTTCCAAGATCTTCTTACTTTCAAAAGAGCAAAAGGTATTGTCATTCTCTTCTGTTCCTAGATATGCTCTAGAAGGGTCCTTAAAATCTACTCTCTAGTTACTGTAAAACATTTATGAGAACTATGATTCACATTCCAAGATCTTACAACCACTACAACAGAGAACTTTTAAAAGTATGTCTAAATATTCATATTTTACAGCATTAGTCAGGTTTTGGAAGGAAATGTGTCTGATGTGATTGTGATTGTGATTGCATTATATCCCAATGATGTCAGCCAAGTTAAGTTCAATTTCAAAGACAATTGAAATTCTATACAAAAGTCAAGGGTTGTGTAGACAAGAGATACAAATTAATACTTCCCTCAATACTTCCCTCTTCTGTTTGGCCTGCCACTAGTCAACCAGCACATGAATGCTCCAAATGAGCCACAGAGCATACTGCCTTCTGCCTAACCAATATTCAGAGAGCATATGAGTGATCTGAGGCTACTCTGAAGGGGCTAAAAGACATGTAGAAAGCAGACCTGTGGGTAGGGTGAGTCATAAGAGATGTGATTCAAAATGGGGTTACTCCAGTAGAATTGGAAATGTAAGGAAATGAGCCATAAATCCTATGAAAACCACGTTTCATTAGCTCCGATTATGGATGAAATTGTGTGTACAAAAAATTATCATTCTACTCTCAACAATCTCTTTGAATACGTATATTTGTCAAATTTTTCAACTCAGAAAGGTTCCAATCTCAAAAGTCATTCCTGAAAGAAAACTAAATGTTTGTTGAAAGCTTTACCTGCTTTTTTCTTAGACTTACTTGTAGAATCAGCTACGTTTTCCAATATTGCAGTTAGATGTAATGTTATTTCTGCAAGCATTACAACATTAGTGAATGCTACGCTGCTCTTCTGAATTACTTCATTTATTATCCAGAGTACATGAACCCACTAAAAATGGAGAAGGGGAAAAAAAGAATCAAGAGATAGTTAAAATAACTTTTTGGAAGATACTTATGTATTACAGACGTTGATAGGGTTTTGCACTCAAAATTGTTTAAAAATATTCATAAACATGGATACAACTCCTTTCTTAGATTTCCCTTTTCTTTTGAATGCCACCAGACTAAGATGCTGAATTTGTGCTGTTCCAAAGCTCCTATTTCTTCAGACAGCAGACTGCTTTATTTTAGAATATTATTATTTTGTATTGTTTTAGAAAGGTTTATGAATGTTATACAGGCACAACTTTTATACCTTTTCACGGTATAGTCAGTCTTCCAGCAGATTTGATCATTTGCCTCTCATTTATCCCCTAACTTCCCACTTCAACAGTGTAAAAAAGACCTGAATGCTCCTGTTGTACCCACAGAGGAAAGTAACCATACACTATCTTCTGGTGAATCTCTGAATAATTAGGGATCAGGGCCACAAAATGAACTCCTCCAGAAATTGTTTGGGTAACATCAACTGGCAGCTCAGAGAAACTAGTGTAAACTATCCTCGAGAAGACTGCATTTCACCAAGAGCCTCTCAGTCTCAGGAACAGTTCAAGGTAAGGCTGTGGCTCTATCCAGTGGGCCAAATACTACTGACCTCCATTTCCCTTCTCATAATCTGTAAAGATTTTGTCACTTTCTTCAACTGATCTAGGGAACTTTCTTCAAATATATTGATATTTTCTGTCACAACACACCAAATGCTTCTTACATCACGCCCAAACGCTTTCACTATTTCAGCCTATTTCAACCATGGCCCACTGATTGAGAATGGGTTACTTTACTGGGAAAAGGCTACCAGAGATTTTGATACTGGCATTTGGGAGCACAGTGTGCTCAGTGTATATACAATCCACATTTTCAGTGAAGAGATTTCTCTGCATTTTACCATAAGAAAATGTACTTGGACTGGATACCGATATTTTATCTTGGCTTTACTATAACAGACTGTATTCATATTAAGCAAAATACATTATAGTAAAGAAGTACTTTGTAAGCTTTGTATTTGTGGATATATTTTAAGTAGTCACTTCCACTCAATTGGATTCGCTGAAGTCCCATTTTACACTTCTGCCACAAAAACATTATTACATCAACAAGTATTTCTTCGTCAGGTTGAATATTCTGGAAAGAAAAAACAATATAATTGTAGAAACAGTTACGTATATAAAGTCTCAAAACACTCAGCACATAAACAGTCTCAAAATTTTTCAAAGTAAGTAAATAAACCATTATCATATTTAACTTTCTCATAAGGGATGACCACATTTTGAAAGCTTAAGAAATATTTTTTCAAAAGTAATTTCTGGTAGACCACACAAGCTTTTCTTCTCCCAGCAATACAAGTGATTTTAGGGGTGGGGGTGTATTTTTTTTTTTTATTGGCAAGCTCTTAAAAGTAATACATACAAGGAAAGCAATGAGATGAAAATTACAGGGGGGAGACAAGCAAGTTAACTATCTGTGAAATGTTATAGTAGTCAATACATTCTGGGGAAATAAGTAATGTAATTTAACTGGGGTATCAAGAAAATATTACACTAAAGCTAAAAAATGCTAAAAAATGCATATGCCCCAGTTATACTCAAACTGGGGCAATATTCAAATTATATCTAAAATTAGTTTTGCAGTTAAGACATATGTCATGTTAGCAGAACACATTTTTTCTAAGGAAAATTTTTCATTAGTTTTTTGGAGCACAAACTATTTTAGTGTAAAAGCTAGTGGAGATGTTGCACTGTAATTTTTTTCCCCTCACAGTAGCACATTAAGGGAAAACTCAGTTTAAGCAAGTAAGCTAAAAGTGGTTACTCTGGGAATAAACCATCATACACGTAATGGGATTATTCTGTAGTCTAGACTTCAGCACAGAAAGTCCCACTCTATTTGGTTTTGTTGTTGCTGCTACTTGTTGGTTTGTTTGAGGTGAGAATTTACATTAACTGGCAGGCATATTGCTGCTATGAACGTATTATTATTCCTTAGGGTCACTGCTTACATTTCTATAAATATTGCAGAAATATTTTCTACAGATCAGCACCTAAATCAGAAATTTGATCTCTGTTTGATTAGCTGAAAAATGCAATTAGCTCTATTACATTCCAAATTGATTTAATATCTAGTAAACATTTTTAAAGTAGCCTGAGTACATCGCACCAATAAATTTTTTTTTTAAATTAAACAATTTCTTTTAATCACAAATTGATCACATCTTACGGATATATTTTTTCATTTTTGCTATTTCATTTTTGTAGTTTGTTAATCATGCAACTGATTCCCTTGGTCTTGAATTATATGCATTCATTACAGATTATGTGATTCATACAAAAGAAATGCCTCTAATTTTATTGTACCTGCTTAGATGTGGAGACACAGGAAAATACTGTTGTTGCCAAAATCATAAGATCATGAGAAGGCTCTTCATGCTCTAGGGAACCCTCTATATTCAATGTTTCTAAAAAAGGAAGAAAAGGAAAGTCAAGACGTTATTTCTAGTTCGAAAATATCTGAGTGAATTGACTTACCAATTTATGCCAGCAGATAATATGGTCTATGAAACAGTAAATACAAAGGGGACAGATATTCCCAAGCTTATTCACTTCTGTGAAGAGTAAGCATTTCTATTTTTGTAAATAGAAAGTTTTCAAGGATTCGAAGGTTTTTGTAATGTCATAGATTTAAATTACAATTGCTTTAACAAGTTTTTCTTGCTTCGATGTCAAAAAACTTTACATAAATGAAGTACAAGAACAGACAAAAGAAAGTCAAATGTGTTTGTTCCATTTTTTTCCTGAAAACCTGTCTGAAAATATCCATTCATTTTACATCTTTGCATATAACTTGATGTGTGTTTAACATACATCATGAATTTTCACACTTGAGGGAAATGATATAAAGTCATGTTTTGGCAAACGAAAACTTGATAAAATTCAATAGGCGGCAGTTTCTCAATTGTTAGTTTTTGTCATAGAATACTGTGTGCACCATATTACACAAAATTTCTTGCTGCAAAAATATTTGAAATGCAAACACAGCTGTAACTGAACAACACTCACTTATAAATGTTTGCTTCTTTTCAGAACCATGAGGCACCCGAACTTCTTTGGTATTATTTTCACTAGTAGAAAAAACAGGTTTTAATTTTCTTGGAAATAGTAAAGGTTGCATCAGTGTAAGAAGCTTGAGTTCCATTTCAGCTTTCTTCCATGTTGGGTCAT
The DNA here is from genome assembly GCA_013398225.1 of Steatornis caripensis. Classification (NCBI taxonomy): domain Eukaryota; kingdom Metazoa; phylum Chordata; class Aves; order Caprimulgiformes; family Steatornithidae; genus Steatornis; species Steatornis caripensis. Next base: position 38,611 of record VZSC01010929.1, read on the forward strand.
CTTGAGTCTAATTGAGAGAAGAAAACAACAGCAACTTGCATTAAAAATATGTACTGTGAACACTCTTCTTTACCCTCATAGGAAAAGACTACATGAAGAATGTCTAAATAACATCCAGATTACCTGAAGAAAATTAACAACAAATTCAACAGCAGAATCAAACACTTCCCACTCTTCATAGCTGAAGGCTAATTTTGTGAATTTCACAGCAGCATCTCCAGACACCCCCTTTTCTCCTGCAGTGACGACAAAAATATTTTATCTGTTTTATATATATATATTCAAAAGTTTAATTTAATTTTAAGTTAATTTAATAATTTGGGTATTGATAAATACAAAGATCAAACTCCATGTGTTTTTGAGCAGTCGGCATAATCTTGAAGGATGTTGTAATAGCTCTATAAGATACAATAGATTTATCATCTTGCTGTAATATCTATGCTTACCTACTACTTTAATGATGTATCTGTAATGTCCTGTTACATTCCCAAGAGGCTGTACTATTACCGATATTGACATACTTGTGTAGAGAATATCAAGGATCTAATCCTTTCTGTTGCAGAAAGAGCTTGAGTCTGAGTATCACCCCATAATGACCCTTCTTACCTGAGATTTAGTTTAAAAAAATGCATAGAAACATGAACAATTCCTTGCAAGACAGGTGAGCATTTCTCCTTACTGTATCACAAAATGTGCATGTACACATAGGGAGTCTATGGTCAGTCTCTTCAAGTTTATCCAAACCACAGTAAGGCAGAAAAGGAATTTCCTTGTCCTTGGAACTCTAACCAAGTATCTCAGCTAATAAATTCAGCAGTGTTCTGCAGTCATAAGAATATGCCACGGTCATTGTCATATCACCTGGGCACATGGTCACTCAGCTAATAGATGTTAGCAATATTAACTTAGTAACAGCTGTTATTTTCCAAAGCAGCACAATTATTGGTTCAAGGATTTCAACAAGCTTATGACAGTCCTTTGGTTACTGCACCCCACTTCTCTTCCATAAGAATGTACCAGGACATCATTGCAGAATTTGGCCTTTGAATGATTGTTTAGTGGCATTAACACATCTAAATCAACTGCTATGCTGAAAAGTATGTGATTACAATGTCTATATATTACTATATGCTATTTAAATAATACTTGTGTTAAGAAAATCGTAATGATATCTGTACATAATCCCTTTTGAATTCCTTATCATTACACGTATAACAAGCATATCTCACGAAAAGAGAACAGCATTTTGCAATCTCTTTGTGCATAGAACATGAAGATGAATTCTGCTCATCAAGCATTTGCATAACTGGGTACAGAATGCTTTGAAGATTCAAAGCTGGTTTACCTGTTAGTATCAACTGCAGAAGGGTTGATGATGCATTAATTATACCAAAATGATCTGTGCGATAACTTCCTTGAATATCAGTACTGCTCACTCCACCTTTAATATAGACAATTTGTTAAATCAGTTTATATTGTATTTGACTCATCACACTCCAATTAGCCAGTAATCATATCATTCTGAAGCGTATTTAATCTCTATTGGTTCTGTTGTTAACTAAATATTTCTATACCTATGGCTATATTCAATGCAAAGCCCAGCAAAAAGAATTTGGAAGGAATCATCAAGTCCGGTGTTTTTCTCATGTTTTTAAATCTAACTTTGAAGAGGTTTTTTTGACAAAAAATACATGAAACACCATGGTATGTTGGCCTTGCCTGACTTCCAGACCCCCACCCAGTTGCTCTCTCACTCCCCCTTCTCGACAGGACAGAAAAAGCTCATGGATTGAGAAAAAGACAGTTTAATAAGAAAAGGAAAAGCTGTGTGTGCAAGGAAAGCAAAAAATGGAATTTATTGACTATTTCCCATAGACAGGCAGATATCCAGACACTCCTGGAATGCAGGGCCTCAGGATGCATAGCAGTTGCTTAGGAAGACACACACCATAACCGGTAATGTCCCCCCATCCTCTCCTTTAGCCCCAGGTTTTATTGCTGAGCATGATGTCAGATGGTATGGAACAGCCATTTGGTGAGTTCGGGTCTGCTGTCCCAACTATACTGGCCTTTGAGGGGAGGAGGGTTGGAGAGACAGTCTTGATGCTATGCAAGCACTGTTCAGCAACAGCCAAAACACTGGAGTGTTAACAACACTGTTTTAGCCACAAATGCAAGGCACAGCATCATACAGGCTGCTATGAAGAAAGTGAACTCCATCCTATTGAGAAAAGACATGTGTAAATTACTGTAGACTTTTACTGATAAAACAGACTGTAACAGAGATTGAATTGGATTTTTATCTTACATTCTATCAAGGTAAGAAAGGTTACCTTTTACAGGTGCTATTGTTATAAATGGAATAGCAAAGAAAAAACTAATAAAATAGAGGTCTGTGCTCCTCATCAACACTCTTTTTGTTTCTTTATGCTGTTACCTGAGAGGATTTCCAGGCCTGCAAAAAAAAGCTCTGAAATGACATCACGAATTTCAATTTCATCAGGAACAGGGGGAGCAGGGCGCAACACATGCCTGCTACTATCAGACAGAGCTTCCAGAATGGCAAGGAATTGAGCTGCGGCACCGTCAAACATTTCTGTCAGCAGCCGTTCAGTAGCAGTCCGAGGCCATGGCAACTAAGTAAGAAAAGGTAACGTAAGCCTTGTAATATCTAAATTGAGTTACAATAAAGCAAGATTTCTTTCAAAACAGCTCTCCATCATAAACTAAGTACACGTTTAAGACAGAAAATAATATACTGTAAAATATATTCTTGTTATGAATGTCATGCTTCAAAGGCATAGCAAAACCTCGTGCGAAGTGGGTACAGTACTTAAGAAACGCCATAATTTCATAGCAACCACATGCAACGCTGCATGGTATTTTACTTAGGAAACAATACAATAGAAATTAGGAGTGACAGTATTAAGGCCATGTAGTTTAAATCCACTCAGATCTCTCCTTATAATGATACAGACTTGAGCATAAAAAGCTAAGTTCTACACACTTTGCAGAAAACCAGAGAAAGATTACAATGCTCAGCACTGCACTGAAAGCAAAACACTATTACATTCACTCACTTACACATTTCAAACAGCATAACATAAAAATATGAGGCAGAACACACAAAAGTATATTTGCACTATCAACAGCTAAGAAATCAAGAGGTCTATAGAAAATATTTAAAAATTTTATTTCAGTGTTGTATTTACATAGTTACCAAACCACTACCAGATATAAAGTAAATCAGAGATGCAGTAGTTTAAAAATTTGCTCATAATCCATCAACATTTCAGTTCTATTTATTTGGCGCTTTCCCAAACAAAAACACTTTAGATCAGTTTCTAGGCACATTTAAGTAGACAAAAATTTGGGAATTTCCTTACCACTTTGCTGGATACACATCCTTTATTTTAGCTTCCAAATTCATACTTACAGACAAGCTCAGATTTATACTTGATTAAAAAAGAAACTGATCTGTTCAATATCTGACACCATTTAGAAAATTAAAGTGAGGTTTGGGGAGCTTGCTGATTAGTACTTTCAGTCGCTCCTCTCTGCCAGCTTCCAATGAAATAGCGCAGGAATTAAATTTATTCGAATCACAGCTGCAAACAGTAGGAAAGCAGAACAATCATCTGTCCGTCAGAAAGGGAATAACCACTCAGATAGATAGAAGCATCCTCAGTGTAATCAAGATGAGAACTTTCTATTCTACCTGTGCAGTCCTGCATCTAGGAAAGGTCTTGAATTCAAAAGACCTATGAACTTATGACCAAAAATGGATGACACAATCCAATATACACAACCATTACAAATCCACATAGTAGCATAGTGGCATAAAGGTAGACTTAACTACTAAAGTTTAATACATTAAAGTTTGCACACTGACCAAAAAAGGGACAACGCAGTCACAGAAAAAAAAACATTTTTTTTTAATATTTATAATTCTTATCCCAATGAATGACTCATTTTTGACACTGGCTGTAAAGAACACAAGGAAAGAGTGAACTTTGAGGAAATTCATTACTTCCTTAGAAGTCTACTTTGTATCCTGGATGCCTTCCACTAATTCATGGTATCTTGCAGAAAAGTATGTGGTGTTCAAAAACAACCCCTCAAGACTTAAGAGAGCTCTCCAATGTAAGTACAAAAAAATTTAAAAACCCGTTACCTTTTTTTCAAAGTACTCCTTTATCTTCACAGTAATTTGACACAGCAAGGCAAACTCAGGACTCCCATACATTTGGTATGAATCTGAACAAGATTTCTCTTATTTTTATTGCTAAGATAATTGCTAAAGGAAAAAAAAGCTAGAAAAATCAGTATTTTCTAAAATAGTAATTACTACATCTTCCTTCCTTTCAAGTTTGTTCTGAGTTTCAATAATAAATTATATTAACCATGAAACTCAAAGAGTAAAATTTTCTCCATGTGAATAGCACCACATGTATTAAGCAGAATTATATCACATATTCATCACATGCAAATAGTACTCAAAGAGAAAGATTATATGAAACGTTAGACTTACTTTTTCTGCTTCTTTCAGGCTAACTCTTAACTTAGGTCGAAAGTAGCTTTTCGGCTTTCTTCTGGATTCATATACTGCTCTCTTGAAAATCATGACTGACATCTGACACAAAAAAAAGTAAGTAAATAACTGTGTTACATGTTCTGTTCATAGAGATTGTAACTACTCTACCATTTATAATGAATTGCAGAATGATACCTTTAGAGTGGCCTCTCTAAAAATCTTATTTGTCTCTGAATTTTCCAGTGAAGAACTGATATTATCTAACTGCTTCAGTTCATCAATTTTGATCAGACCACGGCGAGCAAATATCTGTCCAAAGTATCAAAAAACCCCATTATACTCTGCTTTCATATTCTGTATGTTGATATATAATTTTACAGTCACATCATTCTTGAATTCAGACAACTGCAAAGCACTGCAATGAAAGCCAGGTCATGAACACCAATTGAAAAGGAAAAGAAAACTTTTGCAAAATACTTTTTGTATATACGCAGAGGGGCTGGCCACTACTTAATGCTGGAAGTCTATGACTATGATTATATTACAAAGTACTATTGCATTTCACTTTGAATTGATTACTCATTTACGTGTGGAAACACAACCCCACTTTGCAGTTAAATTTTGGAATATGGGCAGAACTCTAAATACATACTATCTGATAATAAGCAGGAATATATAAATAAATATTTCTTGCATTGATTGCATCTGAATTGCTAATCTCCAATTGATTGCATCTGAAATGCTACATATGGTAAATCAGGATACCTCTCCATGAATGCCGGCTTGACAATCAAAATAACACTGAGAAACTGCAGTATACAGGGTGGCTCTCCATGTCAAATAATGTACAGATGAGAGCGGAATGGATGATTCCATACATATACTGGCCCACAGTAAGTATTCCAGGACCTGGATGGAAGAAATTCAGTTTCAAACTGAATGCAATTTAAACGATATAAATATACCAACGGACACATACAAAGATTTATCCTCACTTGGTAGGACAAATTAAAAGAGGGAAAAAAGATCACCGAAATTGTATTAATTTTTAACACATTTTATTGACTACAAAGCATTCCTCCTGCATATTGTTGCTTTTTTCCCATCTGAAACTGTGGTCAAGAACTATATTTTTGTCTCCAAGCTACCTTAACTACTTCACTATAGCATTGCCACCAGACAGAGGTCTTGCCCTTCTCTCTCATCTGCTCTTATCTTGAGAGTTCTCCCTCTCCTCTGCGTTAGCTTTAGTGATCATTTTTTAATAAGTTAGTTTTCAAACAGATCAGCAAGCTTATTTTGCATGCAATGGAATCTACCTTTTTTGGTGACAGTTTGCTCTTAGATTCATTTACATCCATGGAACTACACTATCAGCTCTTAATTTTAGGGCCAACATAGTCATTGCAGCAGTCTAAAGAATCAGTCCTACTAAATTGATTGAACAATATCTTCCCCTTGTATTTTCTTTGGGTTAGCTGTTAGCTGAGGTACAGAAAGTACACATAACCTTAGTTCTAAATTAAGTCAATATACAGATTTTCTTTTTGTCTGAATTTAAAGAATCTGAAATACCTATGATCAATTCCTCTGTTTCCTGTATAGTAAAAGCCTGAACACATTAAAGGACGTGCTACGTCACTTTTGATTTAAATAAAAGATGTTCAGAGAGAAAAAGAATCTTTCCTGCTCAATGAAAAATTACTATAACCAACAGATAAGAAAATATGCTGTATTAAGGTTGAGTCAGACCCTGTTCAAGATTTAGGAGAAAAAATAAAGCTAAGACAAACAAAAATTACATTCATAGTTAAAAAGAAAATGGCAGAATGGGAAGGCCGGGTCATTTTTATGAAATATTTACAACTAAAAACCTAGCCACCAGGTGTCAGTACATTTCCACATTTTAAGAAACAAAAGACCAATTCTTGGGACTTGATACAGTGTCCAAAAGAAAGCATCTAGAACCCTCAGAAACAGTCTAACTATATCCCATCTCAAAGACCAGCAAGACATTATGCTAGGTTCCATCCCACAACTGAGGAAGAAGCAGAGTCACGAAGGCTCAGAAATCAGCCATTTTGGAATCTGGACATTTAATTTCCTTGTGACAAAATGCTACTATTGGCAATAACAATGAAATAGAAAAGTCAGGGTACGGTGTTATGCAACACACAGGTGTATTTTCCAATCTTCTGTAATTTTTCAAATGTTTCTATTTATTTTGCCATACCTTAGCAGACTGACCTATCATCATCAAATGTCTGCATATGGTGTAAATATGAATAGCACCTGCAAAAATAAATTGAAATAAATAAAAAACGGGTAAGTTCTATAACCGTACATGAAATTTGTTTTGCTAACCAACTGAAACTTTTTCTTAATATCTGGGTTGGTATTTCCAGAGGCTGAAAAATAAACTATTTTTCTATAACTACTTTTAAATTAGAGAAGATCAAGCCATTAAATTCTTGGGAAATATTAGCTTCAAAAATACCTACACAATGAAGTAGTATAACAAAAGAATGAAATCTTAAAAACATACTGCATCAAATTTTTATTAAGTAACTGATAGACAGAAAAATCTTATTTTTATCCCCAAATGCCAGCCTATTTTAAAAAAATATTACCTCTCCTCACAGACCTTATGTTACATGACTCTTAGTCTGTCATGGCACTTTCCTAGTGGACAACACCACTATTGTGTGATATTAAGTAAGATAAGTGAAAACTAGCCCTGGAAGTATGAAAGACATTGCAGTTCCGGGGGAAAAAAACAGTCTATTCCTCTGTCTGTACAAATGTTCAAAAAGGGACACACCTGGCAGCAGAAGGCATCACAATGTGAACTGTCATAGCTAGAAGGGTGTTATTATCCCAATAAGCAAGAACGGAGCAAGCATTAGGAAGATTTCTTTTTATCAGCCAAATGTGTAACGAAGCACAAAATCTATTGCGAGAAATTGCACAAAAACGCTCAGGAACTGGGGCAAATCTGAGTTATTGCCTACTTGTAATGAGATTAGATTACTGGCTAGGCTTGGTACAGAGATCTGTCCCAGACACAGGTAGTAGGACTTAAGAATGGCAGGTGGGTATATTTTAAATTTAATTCTTCTTCCATAGAAACAGACAAAGAAAAAACAAACCTCAAAAGTGGGGACTGAGGGCAAAAGCAGTCCCAGCAAAACAAAAGGATAAGAATTTCGACCAATTATAGCTCTGAGAAAGTAAATTTTCCAAAATTAAATTAAAAACACATTATCTCCTCTATTTATATTGCAACAATTGACCATAGCAGAATGAATTAATAACAGCCTTTTGACTTTTAACTAAATAACGTTGCCTTTCTAAGCAAAAATATACTGTTCTTGTTCTTGAAATAAAAATCTTGATACATCATTCTCTGTGTATCTAGTTCATGGAAGTTCTATTTTTTTCCTCATTTTTTTCCTAATTCAAGCATTTATGAGCACACTAAAATAATATACAGAGATTCAAATTCTTAAATGTCATATGGTAGTTTAAAAAATAGTTTTACTATTAACTCTACCCTTAAAGATCATTTAAAAAATACAGAGCTGTAATGTCAGACAATCACTTTCTACTTAGATCTGCAATCCCCTTTTCAAAAAAAAAAAAAACCAAATGCACTAACACATTTTGTTGATAAAAAAACTCTTGAGGTTTTATTTAATCTGGATTCACTCAAAAAAATGCCCTTATGCTGTTAGATTTCATTTTTTAGTACAGTCTAACCACAGCTATGATGAAAAAGCTATTACTTTTACAACAGTCCATCTGAAAAAGGCACACTATGTAGAAATTTCAATTTAAAAATCCCTTATTTTAGAAAAAAAAATTACATAAAACCCTACTGTGATTCAAGACTAACTAGAGATTTATTCATGACCCTTAGGTTGACCTTAAAGAATATGTCTAAAGTTTCCCTCCACAGTTTGCTTAGCAAAGAAATGTAAATGGAAAGCCTGGGGTACCATTGTAGATAAGCCAACACAAATTCTCCTGAGGTAGAGCCATTTGCATAGTGAGTCGTAATGAGGACAAGGCATTGAAACAAGTCTGCAGGGACTCTTGATTCTGGAGATTTCTGTCACTGCTGCAAACCATCTGATAAATGCAAACATTTCTCTCTTGCAAAGCGTGGAACTAAAACACATGGAAACACACATAAAATTAATATATATAGTTAAAATACATGCACAGGTCAGTTTCACAGCAGCAAAGTACAACAAAACGGTTGAGTATGAAAAGATCAAGCATACCAGGAAAAAAAAATCAGCATGACATTGAAATGAGCATTAGGATATGGAGAAAGTGCTAAAGCTTTTTTTCTGTACCATTAGCCTGAGTCAGTTTCCACTGCATCTTAGGATGAAAATGCACCTGGGCTGCTGAGAGGGGCATAGGGTGAAAGGATGAATGAGGCATTAAACTGGTATTCAAAGAATCTGGCTTTAATTCTTGACTTCTCTGTAGATGTCCTCTGTAAATTAAGGCAAATCTTAATTTTTCTGCACTTCTCCACCTGTATCACAGATATCTTATTTCTGACTCCATCCATTACTTTTCTCTTCTACAGATGCATTGTTTCTTCTCTTCCTTGTAATACCTAACATAATGTGATGTCAGTCTTGCCTGGAGTACAGTACCATCTGAATAAACCAACATGGGAGAAAATGAGCTAAGTGGGACACAGCCAGTCAGTACCTATCAAACTCTCAGAAGCCTAATAACCCAATAATATTTCAATTTTTTGTTTTTTCAGTTAATTCACTGAAACTGGAAGTTTCAAGCCCTGGAACTCAATTTCTATGATTTCCTTGGCGATACACTAAAAAACAAAAGCTAGCTGCAGAAATCTGGCAAAAAAATTTACATATAAAGCCATCAGATGTAACCATTTGACACTTTATTATTATCCATTTCCAATTGTAGAGATCATTGTCAAACTAGATTCCACACCTGAAAGTTTAGGGATATTTCAGTGTCTAAAGGTCAAGTTATAAAACATGCATTTCAGTGTAGACTTACGATAACATCTGGCACTATGATTGGTTCAAGGTCTAGACATATAGAAAACAGGAGAAACCATGTCTGGAACTTCAAATTTATTTACAAAACATTTTTAAAAAACAAAAATAAAATGGATTAACATAGTCTTTGATCATATTCTCTCTAGGAAGCTGAACTATGTTTGAAAAACAAAAAAATAATATGAACAGAGTACCTTTTCTATCATGACATCTGCTTCTAGCTTTTAAGCAAACTGTCTGCTTTTTTCTCCTCACTAAACACCTATTTACAATCTAGCTCTGACTAGAGGAATACGAGTTTGATTAACTCAACACACAGGAAATGCATATAATTTCCTTTTGTTGTTCTTGATCACAGAATAACTTGCATAGTTTATTTCAGAATATCCACCGTGTCCTGAAAATAGAGCTTCTCAGCAAATAATTGGTCAAGGTAAAATCTAACATGTTCTAGCATTCCCCCTGTACCTACTAAAACACTTTCTTCCATGGATAACAAATGATAAGTCGCAAGCCCCTAACCCAAAAGGATGCCAACATACTCTTGAGGTCACTCAGCTTCCCAGAGCTTAGAGCACTTACAAAACTATCTAGCATTCCGCCTCTTTTGTTCACAGTGAGCAACTAAGCTATTGATAGTAAAGCAATGCTGCTTTTTTACTATGTATGTAATGAGATTTTTTTACATATAGTATTTTTCCACATTCATGGTACAAATTACAGAACAATGTTTTAACTCTCTTGCACGCTGCACAGTTCTTAGATCACATTGTACAGAAATTTCTACGACTGCAGGACAGTTATCAAATTTTGCCCATATCCTGATTTGGACAGTGGTTAATAGCAACTACTTCAGAGCGAAAACTGCTGTAGACAGTTACAGAATAAGCCGTTCAGAGAAAATTGCCTTTTTAACATTAAGTTGATAGCGGTTGGCTTACGCCACAAAAGCATAAGCGCTTATATCCTCTTAAAAATGTACATCAACTCTGGATGTTTACATCATACATATGATTCTTAAATCTCAATACAATTTATATAGCCAAACTATTAAAGATTAGTTAATATTAGTATTTCATTAATATGAAGTACATTTGTGGAGGATAAAATAGGTTACTTATTTTGAATCTGTGAATGTCTGACAAAAAAAAAAAACAAAACCAAAACCAATAACAAACCAACAACCTACCGTGAGTGCTGCATTTTTGTCTCTGAAACCATTTGGAAAAAAGGTGGATTTAAATTGAGGCACATCATCTAAGACATCATCAAGGTTTACAGAAACGAACTGCTGAAGGTATCTTCCATAGCACTGTAGAAGCGCCAACTTATATTCCTGAAGAACAAATAATATGTTCTTTTTATAGGTTGTATATCACATTTCTATTTCTGTAAAACATGTTATTTTTATTATATTTATGTAAAAAAGTATCAATGTGAAAGAGCAGCTGGTAGTAAAACACTAAAGTTTCATGGAAACATTCAGCAATGTAATTTCTAATATGAACACTCAGCATATGAAAGGTTCAAGGACTTAAGAGCTTGTGGTTTGGGAGTTTCTGTTTATTTTAATCATAAATATGACATATCCAAGAACAATTGTAAAGTATGATGGTGGGCTAATGTAATAAACTCAAAGGGTTCCTGGAATGTCCTGCAGCTTTCCAACAGATAATGATACTGCACTCCGGAGAAAATTACTGCATAATGTAGAACTTCATAAACAATATACAGACATCATCACTTCTCTCTCTCCTGTTTCCCTGATGTCAAAGACCTTTGTTCATAAAAGCAGAGAGGAAGAGAAGAGGAAGAATAAGATGAACTAAAAAAGAATTAAATAAGTGACAACTGGAATTTACATATGGCCAAGAAGTCAGCATTAATAGACCAGAAATTGCCACTGGGTCTTTTAAGAACTGTTAACAAACAGGATGTTGAGCTTTATGTCTCATTCGAAATACAGCACGTTGAACCACTCTTAACATCATGCTGAGACTATGGTTCAGCTCTGACTCAGATGTGCAAGTGCCATTTACTGAATCACCTTCACCACTTCCTGCAGCAAAGATTATTTAGAGATTTCTCTACCAACTTCACTAAATGTAGCACACACACACACCAGTCATGATAAATTCTGGGGGGAAAAGTAACTAATTTGTATTTGTAAAAATGATCCTTTAATGTTTAATCACAGAAAATTCAAAAGTATTTCCTTGCACTCACTTTTTCAATATAAGTTCTTACCATCACAGTAACACTTACCCTGAGTTCTTAATCATCTGAGGAGTCTAACTCACATGGCCCTATTGTCCTCTTTGCTGTGTGAAAGCAGCAGTCATATACAGAAACTTTCACTTTCCATGGACAGCTACGAGCAATCTGTCACTTGTGTAATCTAATACATAGATTCAGACTGTGATAACTATTTTGGAGTCCAAAGACATGGATCAGAATACCATTAAGCTAGTTACCAACATATAACAAAAAGGTAATTTCTCTCCCAAGCAATTTAAACTACAAGTATATGACCAGAGGTAACAGGCAGATACAGGCAGAGAGGGAGGGGGAAAAAATGAGTCAGTACTGATCAGTGTGATGACTAATGGGCTAACTAATTTCCAGATACATGACATAATGAATTTACGTGTGTCCTAAAAGATACATAGCAGATGTATAATAGAAAGGAATCTAAAGTCAGAAGGCATTAAAAAAATAGCAGGAGGACAGAAAGTTAAGTTGGTGCTTACCTATTGACTGCTCATATTCAGTAACTCATTTTTAAAGACTATGCATCATTAAGTATTCTATAACATAAAGGTGGATTAAAATCTAAAATAAACACCACTAGTTTTCAACTAGGAGTCAAGAGGTGTACTTATGGAACAGGCTCCACCTCACCTGTCACAGAACTTGGTGTTACACCACATTCATCTTCTCAGTAATGCATTAAAATTTGTAAATAACATTGATCTCATGTTTTTCCTTTCTTTTTTTCTCCAGGGTAAAAAAAATTGAAAAAATGAAAACTAAGTTTGTAAAGTCAAAGAAATGCACTTAAAAATGGGAGTTCACTTAAAAATGAGGGTTCCAAAGAGAGCTGATTTCAAAATTTTTGGTTGGCTAGCAAAACAACTTTTTCAATTACATTGATAACTTTGCCTTTACTGTAGAAAACCACATTACACTAGAGGATTGAAGTTGCAAGCAGAAGTCTTTACTCAGAAGTCTAGATTATTTTTAGGTAATCTAGGACCAGGTTCATTAAGCACCTTGAACCTAAGGAGAAATTACTACATTTGAGTTGGGAAGCCAATGTAAAGTAGGGAGAGCAGGGTTTCATGTGTTTGAAATAACCTGAGTACTCTGTGAGAGCAGCAGTTCCCAAGCACTAAAAGCTTCATGTAACAGTCCAAGGAATCCCTAGGGCCCAGAAGCTAAGAAAACTTGAGGAAAACATGAACATGGAGAAAACACGAATGGACTTGCCTAGGCAATGAAGGGGCTATTAACAAATACAGTTACTCAAGTTTTCTTAAGAATTTCTGTGAGTATTCCTAAACCTACACCATAAGCCTACACCTTCAATTACAATGGCTCCACGGTTATGGACTCTTGTATATGCCTTCTTCAGCCTTCCAATGAGTGTTGAGTGCTGCTGAAGTTCAGCTTCAGCTTGCTGTTCTTTATTCAGGAGGCAGGTCACTTTTGCAGAATACTTTAGGGCAGATGCAGTGAAGGATATATAAAACTTCATAACAACTGCATGATACTCGTACCTTTGCCATGGTCTGTGGAAAAGCTCACCTAGTAGCTACATATATATGCTTTCCATAAATAGCATAAATAGCATTTATTCTTGCTGGATTCCATAAGCGAAGGACATAATAGTGGAATAACAGTTTCACTGGATGTATTCCTCCAAAAGATGGTCCCTCAAACTATCTTGATACATTTCCAACTATGCTCTTGTCTTTTCTAGAGGAAAAGAGGGAATCTAATAGTGTCATATGCTGCAGAGAGGGAAAAAGGGTGAATAAGGGTGACAACTGGTATTTAACTGCTTTCCTAATGCAGAAGTCAATAGACTGTTCTCAAAAATTATTTTCAATTTAAACACAATGATGTCAGTTATCTGCTTTTCTTTCCAGGGTCGGGGGAATTAAATTTAATACTCTCATTCTGAAAAAAATACAAACTTGGTTTAACCTAATTTTTTATTTCCATTATGTTAAAAAATTAAGTAGAAGTTACAGAAACCTTTCCAAAGGCGTGGAAGTATTCTACTAACAAGTTACAGACTTGCATTAACTTCTGCACTATAAATACAATTTTTCTATTACAATCAATGTTTTAGAAGACTAATATCAAAAAATATACATCTGAAGTAGGCCTGAAACTATGAAGGACATAGTTAAATGTATACTTGACTGTCTCGTAACACAGACAGATTAAATAGCCAGTTTAAAGCTAGGAAAATATTATTGACCAAATAAATATTTTTTAGTCTGCTTGGGGCAAAAAGTAGAAAAATCCACTGACAAATCATTACAAACACAAAATCACACTAAGCAGACAGCATCTATTTAGGGGCTATCCCTTACTCTAAATTATGCTAATTCTCTACAAACTTTAAGTATATTCTCTCATGCAACTTTTCAAGTACTGAACCTTTATAATAAATTAACCCATAATTCTGTAATGCTTCAGTATTTCTGCTTCATAACTTTATCACTCAGGATCACACACCCTTCTTCAGTCCTGAGAGGAACGACTTGCAACTAGCTTTCAACTATACGTCTTTGAGCCGCTTCTGAGTGTTGTTTAGTAATTACCCTTGAAAGACCCAGATTTTACATCATGATCTTCCAGCAAATATCACTGAAGTAATAGGTGGCGCACCTTTGAGGGTTTTTTTCCCAGCAGACACAAAGGACAAATATTATATGAGAATACAACATAAAACCAGCCTTGTTGAGTCAGACCAATAGTCACTAGCCCGGTATCCCATCTCCAATAGGAGCCAGTAACAGAAGACTAGGTAAGAGTATAAAAATAGAGTTACCATGTAGTGAAACATCCACCAAACACTCTCAAAGTCTTCAGCAATGTAGCTCCTGAATCTTTTTTAGTTGTGATTTACCTTTTTTGAGGACACTAGAAGTGCACAAAGAATTCAGGATGCAGGAGCATCATGAATACCAATAGTTGTATAAGGTGTAATTGCGCTCTGGTTTTTGTTCTCTGTTCCTTTCCTGACAATTCTTTACATTCATGTTTGGTTAACTGAGCACTGAGTTGACATTTCAGCAGAGTAAACCACCACTGCTTTATCATTGTCAATGTGCACTTAAGCAGTGCCTACAGCCACAGTCAGATACTGTACTCTACCATGCTGAAACATCAAACAAAAATGAAAGAAAGACTTTGAGGTGTTTAAAAGGGCAACGGGTGCATAGAAAATACAGATACAGAAAATAAATCAAGAAAATAGGGCAATTTTACAAAAATAAGCAAGAGATACAAACCACCAACTCTCACTGGAATTATTTTGTAAAAGTTTTTGTGACTTTCTAAATAGCTTCCAGTAAAATATGATTAAAAATTCAAGTAGCATAGAAACATAATGAAACAAAGACTGTGACTGAGCCTTTTCTGTTTTCATGTTACTTACTTTGATCTGAGCAAGGGAATCACCAACTTTCAGTAGTTTTTCATTGTAATACCACTCTGGCAGTCGAGGCTTATATTTGATCCAAATATGAAACAAAGTATTTGCTCTAAAAAAGATACAGGAGAAAAGGTTTCAGATAAAACTGGCAGCAGACCTGTCGTAACAAGTAAACAAATCAGGAAAACTGCAAATCGTGAAAACTTCTTTCTTCCAAATCTATTTGAACCTCTACATATTTCAAAACAATTGTTCATTAAAGCTGGATTTAACAGGCAGTCAAGGACTTTTCTGGGTTTCATTTCTGTCACCAGTTTTTATCACATATTTAAAATACAATGAATTTTCTCCTGCGTAAATTCTTATTAAAATGTCTTAGTATTAATCCCCTTGCTTTGTTCAAATGTGGTCACAAATGGAAAACCTGTCCCACCTTTCAGCTAGTATTCAGAGGTTCTGTTTGAAGAAACACATGGATATTTTAAAGAAACTCAATTAATTACAGCTTACAGCAATTATTGGACTGGAAACCACAAATGCTAAGAGCAGGAAAAAAGATCCCAAAATAACAATGCATGTCAGGTAGCAGCAAACTTGGCAACCTGTAGCCATGGAACAAACCATAGAGCTATAGAGTATATAGAGCTATGGTGTATAAAGCTATACCATGAATCACAAAGGAAGAAAGTCATTAGAAAGCCTCTAGCATGAACTGCATTTGGCATGAAATGTTCAGGAATATTAAACCATAAAGGGTAGGATTCAGAGGGAAGTAAATGACACATCTGTTAAAATAGAAAGGATTTTATGGCAATAGTTGGAATGCTCTTCTGTTGCCGCCTCTGCCTGTTATTCTAGCCACAGTAGTCATCAAGGATGACTTTGTGTAACCAATTATTTGGCTGAACCAGCAAGCCTCCCATAAACAGTAACTGGCTCTAAGCAGTTTGCCTCCTCTACAGAGGAATCGACTACATCAATGCCAGTATTACAGTCCCTACCGACTGCTGTTGGACGAGCTAGGGCCCTCAAGTGTACAACTTTCCCACCCTAGACTTCTTTAAGAGAGCTATATTCAAACTGGAAAACAATAATTTATCAACAGACTGATAATAAGCACAGGGATTTTTCAGAAAAGAATCCTGTTACCAAATTATTAGTAGTATTGACAGTGTTCACAGTCCAGGCACCCCTTACATTTATTCTCTTAACAAATCACTTGTACAGAAACCTCAGCAAAGAGCTCCTTGTGAAACCACAACAGCTGAATTATTCATATGCAGCAACTTATGAGGAAGGAAAACAACTGAAGAGAGAGGAATTAATGTTTGAAAATAACCTTCCAGCTGAATTCTCTCATGTAAACCTTATGCTTACTGGTGTGTAGCAGCTGGAACTTTTCAATCTCTTAAAATAGTGATGGTAGACTAGAACACAAGACACTTTCTTAAACTGTTTTCTGACATTCAAGAACATGGAATCCATTCTCAGTCTCCCAGACAGCTCTTCAATTCAGCTCATATGAAAACTCCCAATTAAAAAAAAGCACAATAAGTAACATCATTTTTTCCACACAGGAAGCTGTGAGCCACCTTCACATTTCAAGGTGAAACAGATGGCTATATGAGAAACCTGTCAAAATGATCTTTACACCCAATCATAATCCTTTTTTTCTAAGAGTACCATCTCAGCACAAATAAGCAGCAAAGAAATAAGTAGGACATTCTAGAGGTGTATCCTAAAGGAAAAATGCAGTAACAGCCCGAACTCGGCCAAAAATACCAATCTGAAAAAAATGTTTTAAGGCATTATGTTTTTAAAGGAAACCGTAGCCCAGTCTAATGAAGAGCACCTTCTGAATGGGGAGTGAGTCCCTCCTGGTCCATCCATAAGCAATTAACAGCCTAGGTGGCTACTGACTTCTGATACTGAGAGAAGTATCCCACTCCAGTTAGTAGGGACAAACCTGCAAAGAGGCTCCAAAGTGAAGGAAACTGTCAGGCATCTGAGCAGAGTTCACTTGGACTATCAAAGGAAGCAGCTTAGAAAAAGACTTCCAGAGTGCAAGATGTTTGATGGATACTACTGGGGGGAGCCAGGTGGGGGGAGAAACAAAGGGGCGAAAGGTAGTTATCAGGTTGTAAGGCTGTAAAGTAACTGATAGTAAGAATGACTGTGGATAAAGCTCTGGAAGATGAGACTAATAGAATCATAGAATCATAGAATCATAGAATGGTATGGGTTGGAAGGGACCTCTGGAGATCACCCAGTCCAACCCCCTGCTAAAGCAGGCTATTCTAGAGCAGGTTGCACAGGAATGCATCCAGGCGGGTTTTGAATATCTCCAGAGAAGGAGACTCCACAACCTCTCTGGGCAGCCTGTGCCAGTGCTCTGTCACCCTCACAGTAAAGAAGTTCCTCCTCATG
>VZSC01010929.1:58295-77088 GCA_013398225.1 Steatornis caripensis
GGAGGTCTCCTGCCTCCTTTGCTCGACTTCTTCCTCATCGGGATGCATTGATCCTGAGCTTGGAGGAAGCGGTTCTTGAATATTAACCAGCTCTCTCGGGCCCCCCTGCCTTCTAGAGCCCTAACCCAAGGGATTCCTCCAAGTAGGTCTTTGAAGAGGGCAAAGTTAGCTTTCTTGAAGTCCAGGGTTCTAATCCTACTTGTAGCCTTGCTTCTTCCACACTGGATCCTGAACTCCACCATCTCATGGTCACTGCAGCCAAGACAGCCCCCAACCTTCACATCGCCAACCAGTCCTTCTCTGTTTGTTAGTATCAGGTCCAGGATCGCTCCTCTCCTCATTGGCTCCTCCACCACCTGCGTTAAAAAGTTATCACTAATGCTCTGCAGGAACCTCCTGGACTGTACATGCCTAGCTGTGTTGTTTTTCCAGCAAATATCATAAACTTGTTTAAGACTGATCAGCTGGAAAGTCCCCAGTGAAGGTCATCTTCATTTTTTGTTTTGAATGCTCATATTAACACATGAGATTCTAAGATGTAATAAACGAGTAACAAATCTACAATAAACTAGTTTAGTAAAGTAGTGACAAATGTGAGTAGCCTTTCTAACTTCAATGGGAAGATTAAGGTAAACTGTATCTGCTACAATGCCATGACTAACTACAAGTGAGTTCATGACACAAGAATGTTTCTTTGACCCAGACAAAGGAGGAGAGTGAGACACTTCCCAGACGGCTCATCAGCCTTTCCTTTAAACAGGCTGTAGGACACCAGAATAACAAGTTAAGCAAGTGAATTCTTAAAAAAATACTGGGCTGTTGGACCTCAGAGGTGAAGTTTCTTTATTTCCAACCACTCTATGAATAATAAAAAAAATTTCCCTAAGGTCAACCCATAATAGTATGCACAGGGTAAGGCCCCCATGGCTATACTTCCAGGCCAAAAGTCTTTTCTACAGGTAGTAAAGGATTCTCTGATAGTGATCAAAAGATATCTTATTAAATAAGGGTGGCTAAGCCACACAACATGACATAAAATCAACAGTTCAAGGTAATCCTTTGATGTCCCTGTTGCCAAGAGAAATGGGGTAAAACAACTCTTTAGTTGAGGAAAAAATACTTTTGATTGCTACTTCTTCTTCTGATCAAAAAGACACATGATTCCAGTACAGGGCAGTTCCTCAATAATTTTTCTTTCTTACATTAGAACATTCTAAGTGCCTAAATTACAGTCTTACTGTTGACTTATCAACACCAAAGGCTGACAGCATTGGAGGAACGAAGCTGACAATTTTATTTTTCTAAAGTGAACATACTTGCCATGTGGAAGCTGATTTTCTTGTTCCTCTAATAACAAGAACACTTTGATGTCAACCCACGTCAGGAAAAGCAGCTTGACAAATGACACAGCAAGAAATCCTTAGAGCATTTAGAAAAACATCTGTAATAGCCATTACCTTCAGAATTCTTAGGAACAACTAGACTTAGGCTGGTTCTGCAAGCAGCGCGCACTCCAATTTTGAGTAGTCAAACAATGAGAGGCAAGGGAGAAACAATTCTGAAATTTCATAATCACAAATAAATATCCGTGACTTTGTTAGCTGCTTGAACATACGCTAACAATTAGAATTCCAGACTCCTACCTCCATACTGCCCCTATACAAATGAAGAATGACAGAGGATGCAGAGCTACTGGGAGCTTCATGTGACACAATGTTCTTAATGCCCTGGAGTTTTGCTGTGGATAATGACTACCAGTGACTTCTAGGATCAAGAACCAGGTAGCATTAGTTCTCATCTCCATGATGAACACTGCAGAACTCCTTGGATGAGAAAATGCTCTCTTGCCAACTGAGTTATATGCAGACACGGGTCACATCTACAAAATACCAGTTTGAGTAAGACAGAGCCTACTCAGGTCAAAATATTCCAGAGGGCAAGGCAAGGCTTGGAGACACTGTTCACAAAAACTGATAACTTGGACTGACATTGCAAACAGATCAGATTCAGCATGCCCAACTTCCAACCAGAAGATACAACAAATGTGCAGAAGATACAATGAATGTGTTAATTATCAGGAATTTTGGTAGTGTCTGAAGCAGCTGAGTGGCATTCCTTCCTCTAATGGGCCTAGAGGGGATAAGTTTTGGAGTTAGAACACAGATCAGCTAAAGCATAAAAAGGTGTGATGCTATAAATGAAAGGCTTAAAAATAGCAAAGCACTGAAATCAGCTGCGGAAGCAATACAAAAAAACAACATACTGAGATTCAAAACACTACAGGCAAAAGCCTGGAGACAGATAGCTGCATGATAGACCTAGGCCTAGACCTGAGGACAAACATGCCACATCATAAACAAATTAGAAATCCAGATGGCTTAGAAAAGGAAAGATCTCCAGTGCAGACAAATGTCAGGCTGCACAATCCGAGTAACTCCTGAAAATGTATACAGCTCCTTCAGAGAAGGGTCATTTGTGGACCACATCTAGGAAAGCACTAAGTGAAATATGTAAGCGTAGCAGCTGCACCTAAGTGACAAGCTAACTACCCTGTAACCTAACTCTTGTGCTGCTTTTGAATGAAATTTTGATAACGTGGGAAACTTTCATTTTTTACATTAAAGATCTGTAAATTTAGAATAGAACACTGCTCAGATAATAACGATAGAAAGTCAACCATTTACATTAAAGGAAGCTGTTGAACTTCTATCTCATAATGTACCTAAATGCAGTAGGGAGAGCTACATGAGAAATGCATAGTCTATAAGCACCATGATTCATACACTGATTCCAGTTGCTCTGTCTTAACTGCATTATAAAACCTAGATTTATGCATACCCACAGACATGCACGTATGCGAGCAAACAAATATGCACAATTATACTTGCCATATGCTCTGCCTGCATCTATGCATATAAAAAATATCCCAATGTAGACATAGACATATGCACAAAAAGAGCCATGTGGCGTTATCCTCACGTACCCCTACTGCGAACGCATCTTTTAGAGGCACGTACGTGCCCACGCGCATTCACCCTCGCACACAGTAGCACATGCTGTTGGGCTGCCGGTTGCTCCGGCGCTGTGAAGGGATTTTCCTACCAGAATGCTCAGGCAGCTCGGATAGAGCCAACAGTGGTGCTGCCAACTTCCACCACACCTCGTGCTTTTCCCCTAAAGCATTAACTTCTAGGAAGTGCTGAAAAGGGAAGTGTTCAGATTTCTGAGAAGCTCTAATTTAAAAAATAATAATAATTAATATTTAATAATTAACAAATAATAAATAATAATAAAGGAACCGGATTGCCAGTGTTTTGGCACACTGCTGGGGAAGCTGACCCACGAGAACAGCTTCCTGGCTGGCTCCCAGGCCAGGGGGAGCGGGAGGGAAGGGGCTCACTGGCCTGTGGCATGCGCGAGGAGAAGGCCGGGAAGGAGGGAAGGGGCAGGGAGGAAGCCGAGGCTGTGCCCGGCGGGCAGCGAAGGGGTGGCCGAGACCCGCGGGGAGGCGGCGCGGAAAGCCCCCGGCCGACGGGAAGGGGCTGGAGGAGGGGACAAAGAAAGAGGTTGAGGAAGGGGAGCTTGAGGCAGGGGCAGGCGGGAAGCGCAAGTGGCTCCCGGAGCGGGTGGCGACGCGGGGACAAGGGGGCGGCAGCGCAGCCCTTACCCGCGGCGGTGCAGGTCGTGCTGCTGCGGCTTGGCCTCCCCCGCGTCTCCCAGCCGCCGCAGGAAGCCCAGGATGTCCCGCAGCTCGGCCTCGAAGCTGTCCACCACCGGGTTGCCCGGCGCCACGTCCCCGAAGAAAGTGGCCGGCGGGGGCTGCGGGACCGAGGCGAGGAGCGGTGGCCCGGCGGGCTCCGCCATGCTCCGGCTCGGCCGCGGCGGGAACGCGTCGGCGTCGCCAGGCGACGGCCTCGGGCAACGGCCCCGCGGGGCGCGCAGGGGCGGCGGTGGCCGTGCGGACCCCTGAGGCCCGGCTGCGGCGCTGACAGCTCCTCGCCGAACGCCCCGCTCCTGGAGGGGCGGCGGAGGGATGAAATCTGCCTTCATCCTCTGGGGAAAGGGTCTTCGCCTCGGGGGTCGGGTTGTAGCCCCAGGGGTGGGGGGGCGAGCGAGGGGTCTCACACAGCCAGAGGGGCACCAGCCGCGAGTCCTCGTGCCTGAACCAGCCTTTTTCTCTCTCCAAGGCTACTCACTGCCAAGAGGCCTTTGAAGATGCTTTGCGGGCACCGTGCACCATGGCAGCGGCTAGGACTGTTGCTAGCAAAAGGCGTTGCAGTATGGAGGTTGTTTGCTGCACGGAGCCTGCTGGAGGAAGTCTGGACAAGGCCAGGGGGTACCTTATGGGACGATTTTTCAGTAACTTATTTCGCCAGCGATGACGTTTTGAACTTACTGATTGCATCACTTAGCCTGCCAGCTGCACAACTACAAATAAAAGAAGAAAGAGTGTTAACCCTCTAAACGGCTACATCTATTTAGAAAAGGGTGGCAAACTAGGAAACAACCGGGCTGTATTATCAATTTTCTAGGAGGCAGCCATAGCAACCTATGTGTTTTAAAGTTCTTTATTGGCATTATGGTAAAGGCATTTGGGGTGGATGTGAAGGAATCCATCTCTGTTGCCGTGTTCTTCGTCATCATGAGCATAAGGGACAGCTTAATCGAAAACATGAAAGTGAAAGCTTAGAAATATGATGAGTGAGCAATGAATCCCGGCAGCCAGGGCCCATCAGAGCCAGTTTCTTGACACTGAACGGTAAAGGATCAATAGGGAGGCGTAAACCAAAGAAGTACCCGAAAAGTGCATCCGTGTAATTCATAGTTGATAGTGAAGGAACTATACTTTGAACGATTGAAGAGATGCAGCACCAGCATGCTGAATGAGGGGAACCAGAAAATACTGCATTAATCAGGCCAGAGATATGATGTGGGGATCATTTAGATGCTATGGGGAATATGTACAATTTTAAATTCATTTATGACTAATGTGACTGACTCATTTTACACACTGATTTTGTATTGTAGCCTGTTGGGAGTTGTGTGGATCCATTGCCCAACAGGTATTGTGTGACTATATCAAGGTGTTATCAAGAATCATTCAAGGCGCTTCATATCCGTGGAGTTAATTCTGAAATATACTGAAGTATGAGAACTTGGCTTGGACAGCAGTTACTGCTATATTTAAAGATTTTGCCTGTGCTTTGCCATGCTAACGGAAGAGCTTCCTGTGATGGATTCCAGATGACTAATAAACACTGGCCTCTTGTGAAAGGCGGCTTGTGCCACTGTGCGTGATGCTGGTGGCATCGGTTTCAAGTCCCTGTGAAGACCTGAGCTAGTTTGCCTCACTAGATGGTGCTGTACCCCAAACGGCTGACCTTCACGGGGACGGCAGAGACATGCCCTTAACAAAGCAGCAGTGCCTAGAAGCTTCAAGCGGAACTTGAGAGACTGGGACTAAGACTGCTGAGTCAAACTTTGCGTATCTCTAATATTTGGCTAGCAGATGGTGGACTGAATGTAACATTAGCAGTTTGAATTAGTGTTTCAGCCACAGAAACAGACAGAGTCAAAGAAAACATTAACAGAAAGGGAATATAGCCATTTCCCAAAGGGGAAGATTACAGAACTATGTAAGGATAAAGCTTTAATCACCGGCAGGTTAATCAGGGCATAGCTGATCAGCCAGCTCATGAAGAGTGTTCAGTCTAAAATTCCTGGGTCAGAGTTCAACAGGATCCAAGTATGCACTCCCTGCTATGTGGAGGTTTAGTGTAAGGAGGACACTTCTGACCCTCTCACCACCCAGAGTGGAAAGCCATGGGGAACCATAGCAAGGAACTACACCGCAGCGAGCATTATGGCGTGTATATTATTGCAATTTTGGATTCTTAGAATATTGATTCCTACTTTACTGTTCTGGAGAATCCTCAGATTTACACTTCAGATAGTCTCCATCTAACATCTAATGGGTCGAACACTTAATGGGTCCAAAAGTCAAAAAGGCTTATAGTTAAATGAATAGAACTTTTTAACTTCAGAAAGATTATAGATTCATCAGAAGACTTCAGCATGCATAATCTGATGTTTACAGGGAAAAGCTCAGTGTATACAAAACAGTAATAGAGTGATGGCCATTGAAGTTGCAAACATGATAAGAGAATTTCCTCAAAAAATGGAGTATACATATCAGTCAGTGCCTGTGTAACTTGGAAAGTTTATAGCAATTCTTTGAATTACCTATGTCCCTACACCATAAAAAAATGTGATTTGTTGATTGGAATGCTGATGATTTATTCATCATTGGTAGGTGAACATTTAGATGGTAATCTGAATTATAGTAAAATTAGGGAGAAAGTAGGGTAGATTATGGAGGGTTGACACAGACAGGAACCCAAAAAATGGAATTTAAGTAAATCCATTGATCCAAGCAGAGAAGTCATAGCAACCTGTGATTTAATAGGAGGAAGATGCCTCAGAAATAGAAGGACCCACAGAGTTAACTTAGTGAAAACCCATGCAGGAAGTGTCTGCTCTCATGGCTATACGGCCAAGCCTACGCTTGAGTCAGAAAGGGGAAAAACTTTGCTGCTAACTCACCAAGCTGCCTGCTTACTTCTCATGTGTCAGTTACACTTGTGTGAACAGCAGTGGTTACAAAGGGCAAACAAAGCACGGAAAGAAACACTGTATGATCACAGCAGAGTTGGGCAGGAGGGGTGTCCAGTGGTATCAGGGTACAGGGGCTGAAGTAACGTCGGTCGAGCCCTATTTATTACATCAATCAAAGTTTGCTTCCTAGGAGTAATTCTGAGATGCACGTTCAGATCCCTTCCTAGGATGCTTGTAGCAAATGTACACCTGAATTATGGTGCCTATCGATTTTGCTGTTTGCTATTCAGAGACAAGAAGCAGTCATGGATGCTGTATCACCAGACTTCTGCAGGGTAATGTGACAATCCCCAGAGATGAAAGAGTTAAATTTGTGTCATCTCTTCTTTGACTCTTTTAGGGAAAAGAAGTCTGAGTTGAGGTGATTCTGGGCCATCACTTAGCATCTTCAGGCTGACAGGCTAATGAAGACATGGGATTTTAAAATAATGTTTAACGTATTTATGGACTAGCATATTCAGACCTGGGATTTGAATTTGCTCTACTTGCAGTATGCCTGCTTGGTCGTAAGTGCCAGTGAGAATCCACAGTTCACCCCCATTGAGTGGGAGTGCGTTGTTGGATTTAAAAACCAGAAGTAACTCTAGAGAAAGAAGTGATGACAGGTATGTGCTGATTCTAACAGACAAATTCGGTTTGTGAGTTAGGCAAGGAAAACATAGTCAAGAACCAAGAGAAACAAAATGTCTTATATGACAGTAGAGCATTTGCTATTCACATGGTATAGGGGAATCATATATTATGCAAAAGAATAGCTCTAGGCTGCCTGATAAAGGTCCTTAAAATGCCATCAGACGGCTGGAAGAGGTAAACGAAGTTGCTGAATGCCAGGAGCACGCTTTATGTGATGAAGTTGTCCAATGGGAGGAGAAAAAGAAAGAACTTGTACTAAGCTTACAAGAGGCAAACTGCTTGCTGGAATCAGTGTAGCTTTCAAATAACTAACTGTACAGGAAGCAGAGCAGGCATGCAAGTTTATTGCTATCATAATCCGTGGCACTTGTCTATACATACAACTGATGCGACAGGTCCAGGAATACAGAGCTTTTATGGGTATCTATGAGGGATTATACTGCCATCATTTCCTTCCCGTCATTCTGCCCTTCGTGTTTCAGGGCTGTTTGGTAGAGCTGCTTGTGGCTTACTGATAATGAGTGTCTTTAGAATCAGGTGCCTTATTTAAATCTGCCTTTACATTCAAACAGAATTTATGGATTCCTAACCTTATCTAGGGGCTACCTGCTGCCTTTCAATGGAAAAGTTAGTAAGGAGATGGGAGATACACTGTCATGTTTTGATAGCATTTGTATTTTTTGCTGTACCATGAAGAAACATGTCCTGAATTAGGAAGGTGCATGCCTGACTGCAAAGGTAGGCAAATGCAAAAAGATGGTGGAAATAGCTTATTTAGGACACAGTACAGATAGCAACATTATTAAAAAACAGAACCTACAGAGCTGGGGGCACCTAAAGAGGAAGGATTGCACTGCTTTTCAAGCAAAGCAGCAGGTAAAGTCCTTTACTGAGACAGTGACACGTATTTGTAAAGTATTTCAGTGCTGTTCCTGTCACTGAGCAGTATACAAAATTTGTCAAACAACAGAATGGTCTATGAACTCAGGAATATATGTTAACAAAGTAGCTGAAGCTTGTGCATCTTTTGGCAAGCAATTGATGGTCTTTTAAGATATACCAAAAGCAGATCTTGGACAGTTTTAGTGCAAGTGAATGCTAAGAGAAGGAAAATGCAAAGTTTTTACTTGAAAACGGTTCTTGGCTTCCCTTCTGATCTAGTGAATCAGTGTAGTAAGAGGAAGGGGAAAGAGTGATCAACACGAGAAAGAACTGCAGTGACTGAGAACCGTGCAACTGCCAGGTTCTTACAGAGCTGCGTTTGAGTTTGGGGTAACAGTTGTCACTGTGTTTTGGTTGTGATATATGAAAGGTTTCAGCGCCAAATTCTATACATTAAGTGTAAGCTTTCAAGGTTATAATATAGAAGTAATATGTTTTTTAATGTGAGTGTGGATGCTCGCAAAAAGATTTTCTAAGTTTCTTTTTATCATTAGGGAAACAGGCATATAGATGAATTTCAATTTGCAGAAAAAAGGTGATCTTGTTCATTTGATTCCCCTGCCCCAAGAAAGTGTAGGAATGTGTAATATTTGTGTGAACAATCTCTGAGATTTGACTCACCCACTCAGGCTGTATTGTTATGCATTGAGTGGGTTAACCAGTCTTTGGAGAGGGAGATGCAGCAGTTTTTTTATATAGCTGCCTGAGTTTGTAAGAGGTTTAAGTTGAAACACAACAGATTCTGAGATCTGCTTTAGGGACCTAAGTACCTAAACCATCCTTTGGTGGACACTTCAAAGTCCATTCATGACTTTCCAAAAGATGGAACTATTGCTTCAACGAGACAGTTTGCCTAAAATTCCTGTTATATTCTTCATTTGATTAAGATATGCTTTATTCCAGTTTACAAGTACATCCTACTAAAGCAGACATCAATTGATATAGCTTATTTTGGGAAGACCTCCAGGGACCTGCAAATATTTCTTCTGAGGATGTACTAATTTTGGTTCACTAGACAGACCGTGGAGGTAAACTTCTTGTTTCACTCAAAGAACTTGGTTCAAATTTCAGGAAGCTGTACGGATTCTTCTAAAGAAGAAGTAAGGCTAGTTTAGAAAGATAGTAAAGAAGTCTTGCACAAAAGCCCTGTAAATCTCTTCCAGTCATGGAAAGGTGAAAGTCTGAAAAAGATTTTTAGTGATGTGCACGAAAGCTGCATCTTAGAAACACACTAAAAATGCGGAACGCTTAGCCATATGTATAAAAACCTAGAGAGAGGCCTGAGCTAAAGACAACATCCAACTTATTGAGCAGAGAGACAGGCAAGGTGGTTATCATTTCTATGGAATGTGAGAAAAGAAGCGGCAGAGATGGAGCACGGAAATTAATTCTGTTTTAGCTGCATTCAGCTTAAGCTGATTGCCAGGCATCTGGTAGTTAAGGTTTGATTTTGGAAAAAAAGTAGTGACATGTTTTGTTAAAAACCGTCATGCATTTTCTTCATTTCATAAAGATTCTCAAGACAAACTTTAAATGAGGTGAAGTATAGCCTATTCCAAGAAATAAATTAGATCTGAAGACCTTCCCAAAATTCTCTTGAAGTCAAATATGACAGTGCATTCTTATTCATATTTTCCTGAGGCACACTTGCTGTTATAATTCTGAGCTGCTACAAACGCTGTAGATAGAAATCACCTTGGGGAAATAACACTAATGCTTGTATATATAACTCCCGAGTAGCCAAATGCATCCTTATCATAACACTTTCTCTGTTGTGCATTTGGTCTGGGAGTACTCACAGGATCAAAATAGACTCTTCTAGGAATTAACCATTGGCAACAAACAAAGGGAGACCTAAAATAACCTGATGATGACCAACAATATTTTTAGATCAATGCGTTTTTGTTCAGGCCATTTCTTACTGCATTACAGTATGAATTTTGAAACTTTTTGGGATCATCGCTTCCATTTTCCATTCCTATTAGTTTCTCACTCAATTGCCAGAATATTTCACTCCAAGGTCAAAGTACCTGCTGATTGAGGTTTGTTCAAGCAGCTGACAGAAATTGTTTTGGGCAATAGCTTGACCTTGGACTAGGATACTTAGCAGCTTGCAAGTCAGCAGTAGAAAATCACGCAGTGTGGAAGAGTAGTTATTTGTTGGTTATTAGGCCTTGCTTATTCAAGGAAGTAGAAAAATACCTTTGTCTTCACATAGTTATTTAGATATTTCATATTTTTCAACAACAATATTTTTATTCTTCTGTGTAATTCTATTTTCTATGTTATTCTTTCCAATATATACACCATTCTGAGCTTTTGGTATATATTATTATATTATCTTGGTACATATTATTTCTAATAATAATACATGTAATTATGTCATTGTGAGCTTTTATCTCAGTACTTTAGAATTTTAGAAAATTAATATTTAAGAGCAAGTAATTAGTTTACATTCTACATACATGTGGGAAGGTTATTTGTCTAGGTTCTAGAACAGTGGAACATGCACATGTTGGCTTTATTTCAGTTTAAGTAAAAATTAGAATAATTTCTTTTTACAGCAATTGGTGCTGTTGCCTGATTATATTTTATGAAATAAAAACCCTCCAGAAACTGGATTATATGTTTATCAGTATATCTGTAGAAATGCAGATACTGGATCATTAAATGCCTAGTAGGACTGTAGGAAAAGCTACAATACCAAACAGTATAATGACACTAAAGAAGAGTACATAGTTGATAGAAAGAAGATTAAAATCCCAGACTTGGAACCATCTGCTAACAAGAATGGGTAGAAGTGCAGGTGTTTCCCACAGGGATTCTGACTTCTTTTGGTGGTAAACCACTGATTGCCACTGATACGTAAGCCCACAGAAATTAAGCTGGAGAACAGAAGTAGATATGTTAGAGCTATTGTGGTTGAAGTAAGCCTTCCTTTAGCCTTTTTTTCCTTAACACTTTAAAGGGAAGACCATTATTTTCAGTATTGGTTTCAAAAGGAATAGTAGCATGCAAATGCATAATGGCAGTGAAGCGCCTTTACTAAATTAAAAAAAAAATACTTTTCCTGGTGCTTGGTTCTGCATCTCATAATCAGTGTGGCAACTGATTTCTAGTTTTGACTACAATAGGTTTGAAATTGCAGATACTTTTATATATCTTTCTTCTTTTTCTGAGATGCATTTTTATTATTATTTCTATTTCATCTCTAAGATTTTTTCTGTTTTGATTTTACTCAAATTGTGTTTTTATAGAAGTTTTGGCTAGGGCTTATATTTAACAACATTTAGTCTGCTTTTAAAATACTATAGAATTTTATAATACTTTATTAAAATGATACGAAACGTCAATAGAGTAACTTGGAAACACTGTTTTATCAATCAGAATGAGATAATTTAATCCTTATTCCTCAGATTGAAAGACAACCTACAAAACTGTAAACACGTCTCTTAATAGGCAGACTAAGTGAAGTTTTTTAGCTGTGCATTTGAACTTCTCTCTGACGCACAGAGAACTCGGATGGAGTAGTATTCCAGGACTGAGATGGACTCATGTGAAACTTTAGGCTGAGAGCTCTCTCTTTTGAGATGAACAAAAAGGAATGCAGAGAAAGGGAAACAGTCGAAGATACATACCTATATAAAATACCAAAACAATAACAGAATAAAGGTCTTGGTTACTTGTAATTCTATAAAGTTTTGCTTGTGTGCCTTAACATACATTTTCATCTAGCATCAAAGTGTAACAAAATAAAAAATGAATAAAACAGTATCAGCAAATAATCTATAAAATATGTAGTTTGTTGGAAATCTCTATTTAAGAAACAGTGACGTGATTTTTGGAAAGCTACGTGAGTGAAGAATCCTTCAATCATCTTACTAATTTGAGATCTTATATGTGACATTTTTCAGGTCTGTTTTCAATATCCCTGTTATAGGTTATTAGAGAAAAAAGCAATAGGTCCTAATTCTTCTACTTTTATCATTCTGTTGAAGTCTTAAACTGCCAAGCTGACAACTCTTACAGTATCCATTTTCTAATGGACAAGAGACTTTTACTTCCCATTCTTCAAAGATTACCCTGAACGCATGCAATTAGCATGCAGATACATCAATAGTACCATCCATTCCTTTAGCATAGCAATTTGTATTGCTGTTTTATAGAACACAAAAGACAATTACATTTCTGGTCAGCATACTATCTGTCTGTTCTTTAAATTTTTTATTTTCATCCAAGAGATACTCTAAATAAAATTGTAAGCTTTACCCTTTTAGCCCTCAGAATTTCAAATTAGAAAGATCTAACTATCGTCTTTTCTCTACATGATGGCACGTTCGGAAAAATATACATTGCTATCAGCACTTTACCATGTTTAATTGATGCAATAATAAAAAGTATGTAGACCTTGGCCACACAAATGTAGGGGAAACTTTGGTAGCAAGTTTTGAAATTTTTGCTAAAGAGCTTTCAAGTGGGCATATGGCTTTTCATCTGCTAGGTATGGATATATTAAAATGGCGATTTTTTACTCGGTGGATCTACTTTGTATGCTCTGTCGTATCTATTACGCTTAGAGACAAAAGCGTGGCATTTACCTTTGTAGAATCAAAGTAAGTGAGCTATATTTTATTCTTTCTTCTGTATTGTTAGCAATAGAATTGCTTAATAAATTATCCTTAAAGGAGCAAATTTTGTTATGTCCTGTGTAAATCCATTATAAGCCTGACAGCAGGATTCCTTAGAGAAGGCAGACACAACTTCACTGAAATAAAGCATTATATATCCATCTGAGCTAGCACAGAGGTAACTTAAATAGAATTTAGTCATCAGAAACATAATCACTAGGCATCAGATATGAATAAAAAATTTCCCCCAAGCTAATTTGTAGATCTGAGGTTATGGGTGTATCTACATCAGCAATTTCATTGTGATTAAGAGTGCGGTTTTGAAGCGTCTCTATCTCCTGCACTTGTTTCATGTTATGGAGTGACCTTGAGTGCATGGGTTGAACTCCTTCCGAATGGAACTAAGCTGAAATGTGCCTCCGACTGGAGATTCAGTCTCTAGGAACAGTCTAGAACGAGTTCAAAGTCAAACTCCCAAAATGTGCATTATGTGAACATTTGGTGCCTGAGACTAATTGTTTGACAATACAAATCTGCTCGAACCACACTGCTCTCCTTGTTAATACAGCCATAGCATACTTTGCTCATTAGGAAACAATTTTTTTTTGAAGCAATATGAAAAAGAAATATGCCATTTCTGGACAGCTGCTTTTTAAAAATAGCTATACTTGAAGAAGAAGCCTTCCAAGACACCACTGCTACCTCTGCTTTTCTTTGCAGAGAGAGGGCAGAGAAATTGCTTACAAACTTCATGCCACAAGTTAAACATTTCTTACTTGTCACAGAACTACATCCTCTGTCTTAAAGAGCTAAAGAGAAGATTTTCAGTGTCTCCTCAGTGCCATTAAGATAATGACAAAACTGCAGTGATTATAAATACCTAACAGAACATGCCAGCGTGTTGCATATGGTATCGTATCTGTTTCAAGGTTAAAGTTTACAAATAGGACCTATGCCCCTGGTTTGTAGTTTGTCTCATGATTTAGTTAGGAAAAAAGGACAAAATCATTAAGCTCTGCTACAAAAAGTGTTCTCCAGCTCTGGAATTACAATGTCCTTTTCTTCAGACCTTTGGTTTATTTCCTTCAAATAACAAACTTAATGCATCCCATGCTTTCCTAGGAGCCTCCTTTTTTTTTCCAGGATACTCTCCATACGCCATGTACATGTAAATGCTGTCCCTAACCCAGAGACCACTTGTCTCAGTAGGCAGCAGATCAGTCACAGACTGGAATATTCAGTGTGATGGCTCTGTTCACACTGGTTTACTATGATCATTTGCAGGGAGAGAACCTGCCTTTATCTATACCTCAGATGTGCATGGTTCCTCCAGACAACCCATAGTAATTTCCTTAAAACACATACTAAGAAACATGTTTGAAATATGGTCTATCCTACTGTAATACTGTTCCTGCTGTTCTTTCAGCTGTCCCAGCAATACACACGTAGCCCTCGCTCAGCAACATGCACACTCCAAAGAATGTGCTTCTCCTCTGTGACTTTCCAGCACCTATATGATCTATAGTTCACAAGAGCCTGATGCTAGTTCAGGAAGAGTGAAAATTCGTGTGTTTTCAGGGAAGTGTAAGAAGAAAAGGAAATGAGTTGCCCAGTGCCATAATGCCAAATCCCAATGTCAGTGAGAGGTCAGATGACTCTGTTGCCAGTCCTGATCTGTCGTCAGATGTAGCATCTGAGCCAGGTCTAAACAGGCTTAGCCACTTGGCATAGCGCTGTGCTGTGTGGAAATACAAAAACAATGTAATTACAGCAGAAGGACATACCAGAACAGTCTGTCTCTGAAGTGTACCTGGGATCATGTTGTGTATTTCTCATAGGGTGCTACTTTGCATAGTATGGGTGCATATTTAATGGCCAGTATTCATAGTACTGCAGGTGTATGAAGTGAAGGATCTGGGAACATTACAATACGGAGATGACAAGATGGGAGACACTGTTGCTAGTGGGATGCAGGAAGAGACTGCAATTTGCCTTGGAAAGCTCAAGGGCTGCAAGATGTGGCATCTGGCATACAGGGAGAAGGAACTGCAGCAGATGATAGTACAACTTCTGTTGTAGTCGTACAGGACGAAAAAGAGCATGCAAGTGGTTTTCTGTTTTGGGGGAGAAGAAGAGGGAGCCCAGATGGAATACAGGAATCCACAGAAAGCACTGGGCAAGGAGGCAAAGACAGAACAAAGGGGCGAAGGGGAGAAGTCACCAGGAACAGCAGAGGAAAGGAAAGGAAAATGGGCTGCAGCATCCTAAGTGCCTATGATGTTTAAGAGTAGGGTCTCAGGAGGAGAGCCTTCCCTTCAGAGGAAAGAAATCATGCCTTGCACACCGATTGAAGCAGGTCGCTCAAGCACAGCCCCAGAGGCTGCTCGGGAGAATAGTGAGAGACGGTCTGGACAGAAGAGGGAAATACATGAAAAAGAAAAATCACGACTCCTTCAAAATTCCTCCGAAAAGAAATACTTCTACTTTCATATATATGTTTGTTGCAGTTTGGGGTTTGGGGCAAGGAACAAGATTAAGTTAGCTGTGGCAGACCCTAGGCCTCAGTTTCTCAGATCTAAAATGTGCCAAACTTTCCTTTGGTAACAGCAACCTTGACTACTATCTAGCACCAGCTCCCTGCGTGATAGTGGTACTTGCCGCCTTCACACATTAAAAGAGGGGTTCCAGGCTCATCTTCTAGGGAAAAGGGCCTTAATTTCTTATTGTGAAAAATACGGTATCAGTAGCATCCTGAGTGTGTTTCCTTTTATGTCTTTGGAAAAGATTTTGCACCATTTAAAAATAAAAATGAAGATTTTCAGCAGAGGCAAAGGTGGGGGCTAATATTACTGCTCCTACAATTTGCATTATCTAAGATGTTTTTTGGAGAAGGGGTTGCAGTAGAGAGTAGAGAGTGGGAGTGCTGAATGAGAAAGTGAGAGGGTCAGGCGGATCTCCGCAGAGCGGGTGGAGTTCCCTCAAGCCTCTGACTTGTATTTTCTGAGTCAGAGAATTCAGGGTTGATGGCGGCAATTATGTACACTGGGTACAGCAGAGATCTGAGATAATGAGATAATGGTCTTGCTTAGGAGAAGCAAAAGGCAGTAGCTGAGAGCGATAGAAGAAGAAAGTAAGAAGGGAAAAACATGAAGTGGGAGTAGGTCAAGGCATATGTTTTAGCAATGGTGCTGGAATTTCAGGTCTTTAAACCTCTTCAGCAGGTGATACTTCCTCTCTGGGGCTCTGTAGCTATTAATATGGAAGAGAGACATTAAAATGTAGAGAGGCAGTCTGGCGCTTAGTCTCTGAGAAGTTTGCAGACAGGGACGTGTGGGAAACTTTCTCAAGGAAAGCGTTTTGCCTTGAGGGTTTAAATGGTGGAGAGTTTCTTCAGGGTTGTTCCTAAGCAAAGAGAGCTGGGGAGGTTCAGGCCAAGATGATATTGTCTTCATTAGTGAGCTGTAAGAGGTCCCAGTGTGTTTTGGAAGGCTTGAAGACATTGCTGTTCCTAAGTGTCATGGGATGACATTTCAGGTTCACCCTGCTGTAGCCTGAATGACTTGATAACGTCTTGTCTACACTGCACTTCTCTTACAGTCTAGGGAGGCCTCTGTACTTCATTAATTTTCTTGGTTTGTTACCCAGCTTTGGTCCAGTGACTTCATTTTCTGTCCTTTTTTAATTTAATTTAATTTAATTTAATTTTTTTCTTTTTTTAATTTTGCCACTTAGTGTAAGGTGATTACTGCATTTTAATAACTGAAATTACTGCAGCATTTTGGAAGTAAACAGTTGATCACTAGTTAGGCTGAATCCAGTTCCTTTTAAAAGGCTGGTTACCCCATGACAGGTCACATGTGAGGTTAAAGAATATCAACAGTAGCCTGAAACTATTCTAAACTGTACTATTCACTAAGTAGATAAATTTGTTAGATTTCAATACTAATGCTTGCTCGGGCATCATTATTACATATGAACTTATTAATCTTTTTTTTTTCTGTTCTGTGCATTTAGTACATCTCTAACATTTCCTTTGACTATTATTTTCCATAGAGAATACCTGAAAAGCGGACACAATTAGATTACTGAATAATGCAAACCACAAGAGAGATTTACAGAGAGGAAAAAGAAGATACAAGCTAATGGCCAGTTCAACCCTCATTAAATACAAAATGTAACATTTATGATAAGGTTTCCAAATCCCATAAGCACCCTGTATAGCCTATGGCCTTTGTTTCAACCCTAGAGCTGTGCAGCCCCTCCATTTAAAGTGCGCTATAACTGTTCAGAGGAAGGGAGACTTTTGCATTTGCAGATGCATATACATTCAGTAAAATAGTTTCCAGCAATTGCTGCTTAAAATTTCAATTCTCCAGATCACTTCTACCTTGGTGGGACCTGCGGAGCTTCGAAACACTTTGATTTCTGCATCCCCTTCTAAAACTCACTCTGATGTCAGAGACCTTTTTTCTGTATGTCAGCTCTATTTATCCTGGTCAGCACCTCAGCCATCTTCTCTTTACTAGTTACTTGACGTCCATCATTAGTGTACACTACCAGGATGTTCTAGTGCAAAGCACTAAAAATCATCATGGTGAATGCTTGTATCACTCCAGAACACATTATGATTTTAAAGACGGGACCTATTACAAAGTAAGAATGCTGCCTCACTGTATGCAGAGAGTTAGTTATATTAGTATGTGGAGAATCAAGCTCTGCAATCAAGTTATTTCCTGATATGCATCTCTTCATAGCGCATGTCACATGAATATGTTTTAACAGGATAAATTGAAGCAAAACAAGTACCGTAATTTTACTTCTCTCTTTTTTGAGAGAAATAGGAAATGCAAAAGGAAATTAATACATCCAGCAGTCTTGGGTAATAATTATCATAGGAGTTTGAAAAACAGTCACACAGAGAAGCGTATATGCAGAGTCAGAGACCACAGTGACCTCCCACACTGTCAATTTCTTTAGAATTACTGAAATTATAAACAAAGTAAAAGCTCTTCTTTCCCAAACAACCGCCTCAATGTCACTTGTTTCCACATTCCGGCTTCTGTCGCTGCATCCCACACTCTCTCTGTTGCTAAGTGCTTTAGGCTTCTGCAATATGTTCCAGCAGCTCCCTGTTTCTCTCAGATCTCCGAATGTGCTATCATCTGAGAGCAGAACGTCTAGGTTTATCTGACATGGTAAGAAAAAAAGATTAAACTGTACAAATTACAGCTTCCTAAAGAACATAAGAATTTTCCATACCAAAAAATGTCTTTGTAATCTTGCATGCTCTTTCATAACATTTTGTTCGAACATGTTTTAGCCCCCCTCTCCATCCACTGATACTGTCAGATCGGGCTTATGGTCTTGTAGTAAGTGATGCAAATCCACATTTAGACCAGAATCTGTGTCCATCTTTTTTCGGAGAGATGTCAAGGATTCTGGATTTTTGTACTGAATGATTAAAGCATCTCTGTAGTATTATGCCCCGAGACATAAATTGTTCTGATGGCATTTCTAGTCTATTTATTTAAATACAAAATAAGAAAAATAGTAGAATATTTTTAAAAATATAGAATATTTGTTTGCAATATTCCATACAAAAAGGATTTTTTTCTTTTTTTTCTTTTTTCTTTTTTTTTCTTTTTTTAATTTTCTAGGCTGATTTAAAAAAAAACAACAAACCAGCGTGACCTAGACAGGCTGGAGAGTTGGGCGGAGAGGAATCTGATGAAGTTCAACAAGGGCAAGTGTAGGGTCTTGCACCTGGGGAGGAACAACCCCATGTGCCAGTACAGGCTGGGGGTTGACTTGCTGGAGAGCAGCTCTGCAGAGAAGGCCCTGGGAGTGCTGGTGGACAACAGGCTCACCATGAGCCAGCAGTGTGCCCTTGCGGCCAGGAAGGCCAATGGCATCCT
>VZSC01010929.1:77512-107487 GCA_013398225.1 Steatornis caripensis
GGCACCTGCTTTAGCAGGGGGGTTGGACTAGATGATCTCTAGAGGTCCCCTCCAACCCCTATCATTCTATGATTCATTCTGTGTTTTCAATTCACAGTAGGGTATGTGAGGAATGGGGGCACGTTATGGGTCCTGGGAGCAGGTATAACTAAACCTTGACTGTAAGCAACAACAGCAGCACAGACCACAGAGTACTTGCAGAGGCTTAGATCAGTGCTGTCACTGAGCTATGCAAATAAAGAAGCTCATAAATAAATGGAAATTGTAAGAAAAGTTAAAAAAGAAGACAACACAACAGTTAAGAATTTACATAATTTTGTAATTATATTAGTAAGTATTGACTGCTACATCTATTCATCATTCTGACTTAAACATTGTTTGGTTTCTTCTACCCTTGTAGCAGGCACATAGTAGCTTTTGTTTAGGAGAGAATTATGTTGTCACAGTTATTCACCCAGCTATGCCTGTCTTATTTTTTTTCTTGGCGGGTAGGCATCTTACTAAGTGCAGTTTTCAGCCCATGTGCCTTTACCCATCCTGGGGTACAATTCCACAGCTCTCCCTGTATCCTCAGCTATGGTTCTAGCATACCTGCTACCGTGATCGCTGGCAGGTTTTACTGTATCTCTTGCATTCAAGTTAAGATGAGCAACATCATTAATAGTGATTAAAGACCTGTCTTAAAAGCTAACATATATAATTAAACTTAGTGCACATCCCCTCTATCAATCAGATACAAGAAACATTCTAGGTACATATTTATGATAGATTTGCCACATTCCAAAGCCAGCTCAAGGTACAGGCAAACTAGGCAGTATTTTCATGAGAAAGTAATTCAGCACATTAGGAGTGGATCAGTAGAATGAAACAGTTGATAGTGAGGCCCTTCGTTTTTCCAGGGTATCTGTTTTGGTGGTTTATTCTGAATTATATTTAGCCTTGTCCCCAGAGCCAAACACCTCCGCTACACATGTGTTTCCAAAGCTTTCTGAGGAGAAGAAGTGTTAGGTATGTGCAGGAGGACCTTGTGACTATGCAGCTCACACGCTATTTTGGAACCTACTGTCCCCATTAGCACTTGGGCGCGTGTGAAGCAGATTTGAAGCAGAGCTTCTGTTTTCATTTCCTCCTTAAGGAGTTTAGTTTGTATGCACCAAAACCACCCTGAGAACTGAAACACCACATGGTAAATGGAGACAATGACAGGATTTTCCTCCAAACTGCACTATTGCTTTGAAACAAATTGCTAATGTAGACACAGCCCTTGAGAGCTGCTGAGGGCAGCAATCTGCCAGTTCTGCTAGGGACTAGGAGAGCAGATCAGCTGCTTTAGGTTGAATCTCTTCGCTCCGTATAGACCACCTTTCAATATCACTGCAGGCCTTCCTGCTCTCCTATCAGTGCTCTGTCTTCTTCCTTTTCCCAACATCCGTTCTCACTACCGGGAAAAAGTCCCTGGCCTGCCCCATTACCATCCACATGGAAGGTAAAGGAAGCAAACTACGGCTTCTGAAACATGATGCAGGCTATGGAATGAGGACTAAGAACTGCATGAGGCCTGAGCATGGAGACACCATAGCCAAACAGAACCGAGGGAGGAGTGTCCCTAGGGTGGGGTGGCTGTACATAGCTTGTGAGAGAGGTGTGTAATAGCCCTCATGACTTCTAAAACTGCTGCTTTTTTTCACACCACAACCCGGTCTTCTTTCATCTTCACTCAGCCTCCTAAAACATCAGTGGCAGTTCATAGTACCTTAACATTCCTCTGGAACAAGAAAAAGACCCCTCCCACTGTCCCCATTTCTTATTCTGAAATAGCTCGCCTGCTAGTGCTGCAAATTTTGATTAACCACACAAATAGAGAATTTTTAGAACCGTATTTCAGCAGATGCTTTCTCTCTGCCTCATTCTCCCCACACAGAGGGAAAAAGAGATTCTTTTTAAATTGGCCTGGTTTCTCCTGGTTCCTAGGCCTCTTCTTTG
The DNA here is from genome assembly GCA_013398225.1 of Steatornis caripensis. Lineage (NCBI taxonomy): Eukaryota > Metazoa > Chordata > Aves > Caprimulgiformes > Steatornithidae > Steatornis > Steatornis caripensis. The sequence continues at coordinate 79,496 of VZSC01010929.1, forward strand.
CCTCCAGACATGTTCTTTTAATAACTGCATGCTGAGACAAGAGATATCTTGACTCTGTCTTCATTCCCTCAGTTAGTCTGGGCCTGAAACCAAAGCTGATAACCATTCTGTCCCTTAATCAAAACCCAGGATAGGATGTTCTGTTGCTTGACATCTTAAAAGCCTCTGTGGAGGGCCTGCGTTTGGACACCCTCTACCCTACGGTCGTGTTAAATGGCCTGGGTTATTTTGAATCAGAAAAGAATACCAGCCAAGGCAGACATTACTCTTAGCTGGAATGCTGCGATTAACAACTTTTTAGCAGTCTAAGAATCAGCTGAAAAGCATGCTTTGTCCCTTTCTAACTGGGCAAAATAATAACACAGCCCCTACTCAATCTGGGACTGAGGCCCAGGCCAAACACGCCCCTGCCCCACTCTTTACTTCCTGCTTCTTTTCCCCTAAAGCACTAGTTAAACTAAGTAGATTTTACAGGGCAGTCATATGCGTAACTTGCTAATAATCAGGTCAGCGTAAATATCGACGCAATGCTGCAGAGAAGCTCAAATGTCATCGTAATCATTCCCCTGGATCACTTCGGAGCGAGTGCTGCACATGGAAGGAACAAAGTTAGGTGCCAGAGGACAAACAGGTGCCCTACAGCAACCATGGGGGAGCAAAAAGAAGACAGGCGAAACAGTAAGAGAGATGGTAAAGCTAGGGTCATCTGGAGTCATCCAGCTGGACTCTGACATGGTGGAAAAGGAGCGCCCAACAGAGCAACAGCAATGAGGTGACACCAGCAATAAGATTGTCAAGATTTTTCTATGTAGAAAGACTAGGAAAAAAAGCAGCAGCAGTAGCCAAAACAGCTTTGAATTCAGTTGACAACGGCCAAAAGCAAAAAGTGTTTGTGTAGTTCATTGGCTAGTATCCAAGTAAAACAAAACCAAAGAATAAAACCCCAGCTGTAATGGACAGCAGTTTGACATCTTTGCTGATCTGCTCCTACAAAGGCCAAGGAACAATGCAGGTAGAAGTGGCCTGTGTCTCATGCATAAAGAAAGAACAATCTAGGAAGCACCAAGACATGTTGTGTTGCAGTGCTGTGTTGCTACAATTGCAGAAAGAACTCTCATACTCCCTTTAACAAGTACAAGTGTCTCTTTAAGGGTAGTATACGCAGATGCAGTGTATTCCCTGAACTCTATTCTTGGTATGTTACTAAGAGACAACTGTTTCTATGGAGAGCTTATTGCTGGGCAAAATAAACTGTTTTGATGAATTATAAAAAAGGTAAATTAATTTTTAAAACAAAATATTGCATGAGAATGCTAATGCTATGAAATCACTCTAATATTGAATTTCAAGTATATACTTTCCTCCTCTTTTTTATTATTTTCCTTTTTAATTGCTAGTAGACATTTATCCTAAATTCTGTATGGTCTACAACCTGATATAAATTAGTATCTGTCCTGCAAAATACTTAAGTAACTGTAACAGCCACCTATGTAATGGCCACAAAAGCTCCAACTGAACATTTGTTTGTTTTAAGAAGGTAAGTATAATTGTACAGCAATTTATTGTGGATTATGAGTATCTACATGACCATGAATATGCCATGTTGTGAAGTGAACAAAAGAGCTTTTAAATAAGAATGGCAAAGGCAAAGAAGGAGAGAACAAATAAGTACGTTAAATAAAGCTCAGCATTTAATTTTAACTTGCTTCTGTGGTAACAGCTAGACTCTACAGATGACAAGTAATAGATATGTGGGGGTTTGTGGCATTCCTGCTTCTTTCTTGTTTATAGCTCTAATTATTTTATCCTGTGCTGAAACAAACCTTGAAAAATGCTGTGCTTGACTTAGAGAACAGTTTAGTTGATCAATCAATGATTTGGCAAAGTAAATAACAAGAAGCTACAGAAAAAGGAATCTGTGAGGAATTGCACAATTCCACCAATGGGAATTTATGAGTGACCTCTTCTTTTTTTAACATCCGTAGAAATTATTAATCTCATTTGAAGATGCACTTTGATACTCCATGTTACATTTTAGTTTAACCTGTTGTCTTTTTTTCATTGGTTCTCCATAAGAAAGCCAGCCCAGGCTCAAAACTCAACCTTAAATGCACATGCAGGAATGCAAAGTTTCTCACGGGCACAAAAAAGGAAGCTTTTCTTTCCATGAGCAGGTAGAAGCTGCCATCCATACCCTTCCGGTTTTAAGCAACCCTTTTTTCTCTCACTTGGTTGCAGTCTTCCAAATCCAGCACCAACACATGAGCATACAGCCGGCTGCCTAAAGCACGAAGATTCATAGGACAGCAAAAATTAGTTGAGAAGCCTGACTGACCTGGCTGTGCTGATTTAAAAAAAATTACAGACCACACCACTTTGTCCCTCCCATCTGCCAGAGGGTACCATCCTTGCAGGAGGTGTGGCAGAAGAAACTATAGGCATCTGACTCACCTGCCTCAATGTCCTCACTGGTGGTTAAAGCTAATTGCCACGCTATACAAGGAAACAGGTACGGTTCCCATCTCCTCTCCCTCAGGGTGTAACAACTTTCAGCAGAAGGATAGGGCAACTAGCTGGGGCAGTACTACATTAAAAACTAACATCTTAATTCTACCTATCTATCTACCCTGCATAGTCAGTGTTGTGAAGATTATAAGACAGTAAAAGCCTTTGGCACAGACTGCCAGGTAAAGCCCTACATCTACTTACCTCCTAATTTCCTGCATTCTTTTTCCGTATCTTCTCTCTAGCATTCTCTTTCATCCATTTCGGCTCTCTTCCTGTCCCCCTTCTCTTACCTTAGTGCTTGTTTTGCACAGACTATCTGCCATTGACATCTCAAAAGCTACCATTATAAATTTGAAAGCAGTCCTGACAGCCAGCTGCCAGTGCACAAAAAACTCCAAAATGTCATTGACCTGAGCATACACAGGGATCTCTAGAATATATAAAGAATTCTCTGTGCATCAACAATACATCATATACCCTTGACTTGCAGCGCACAGAACGGTGTGTGCAGTACTCAGTCCTCCCTACAGTAGCCTATGTTTCCCTCAACCCACCTCATTCTGCCCCCAGATTTCCTGTACTTCATTTCATCTCCAACATCCACTATGTATACTGGCTCCATTTTCACGTGCCCTTTCTCATAGTCTTCATGTTCTTTACATTGGGTTTTAGCTACGTATGCACTTCTTTTATCCCCATGTCTCTCCACACCTTCCTGTTCAGCCTTAAAAACATGAATTTTGAGAATGATCTGGTTTCGCTGGAACAGATCCCATCTTTGCTAGAACAAACTTCATTTTTATGTAACAGGATTACAGGAAAGTAACCAGCTGTCATGACTGAGAGCAATTTCACTTAAGTCCTAAAACCCTTTGGAGAAAGCAACCATTATAATAAGGAAAAAATCAGAAGTTGACACCTATAATCTTGTAACTGCAGGAGTCTCTGTGTATTTTGTGCTTTATTTTCAAATCCACTAAGTACTCTGAATTGGCAACAGTACAAATGTTCTGAGACTCACTGATGGCATTTCTAATCAATTCAGTGAGTAATGACTGCAAGTTTCTACAAAGCAATTTACTTGCAATGAAGAAGAGAAAGAGATGCTTGCTATTCTGTCTGAGACACTGAACCTGCATGAAAGAGTCAGGGGAGAAGAATAGGAGCCTCTTCCCCTGCCATTTCAGATTTCTGTTTCACAAAGGGAGAAGTTTATCCCTGAATGGTACTTGAAAAGGAGAAGCAGCAGATGTGCATACACAAGTGACCAGCTTTCATTACCTGCAGATCTTCATTGTTTCACTCAAATTCTTTTCATTGGTTTTGGTCTCCAACACAAAATGCAAGCAAAATATCAAGAAAAATCTGTTTTTCACTGGGCTAGAGTTTCATAGTGACCTATCTTCTACTGCAGAAACCTCATTTTTAGACAATCTACAGAAAATATCTCAGCATTTCCTATCTGAGTATGATAATTGTTCTGGGTTGGGGTAGGCCTAGTATCTTTGTTTTAGAAAAGCAGGATATCCTGCCTTTCAGAGCAGCAGCAGAGAAATAAAGGAGTGTCTAGCCATCTGTTTGCAAACCAGGGCAGAAATGTACAGAAAGAGACTCTCTCCGTGCTGTGAACTTCCTTCTAAAAGGATTAACCTGACCTTGCTGAAGTCAATGGAAAGTCTTCATTTATATTAGTTGGGGGAATCTCTGACAAGAGAAAAAAAAAATCAAGAAAAAATAAGCAATGAAATTAGATTTTCCACTAAAAGAATGCCCCATATCCCAAAAATATGCACAACCAGTAGACACTTTCTATGTCCAAATCCCAGAAATGCCAGATATAAATAAAAGCATCAACCCAGATACTGTAAAGACATAAACTACTACCTACATGAATGATAAATAATCTTCAAAGTTTAGTGATACAATGCATAAGAAAATGAGAAATAATATTTAAGTAGCATTTTGACAGGATGTTGTGAAGTTACACATGAGAACTGAAAGGTTAAGCAACATAAGGGAACAGGAAGAAGAAAAGAGCAGACAATGGTATGTCATATGTATATGTCATGCCATATATAATAAATACTTACATGCTATAAAATGACAAAATAAAGAGGTAAGGGATAAGTGCAGGATGACACAGATCTTCCAGTAATAGTAATTTCTCCAGCAGTTGATCGGTCTCCAAACACCAGTATAGCTACACAAATGCAAATCTTAAGTGTCGATAACGAACACCCCACTATTTGCACTTTGGGAACTCTTTCGTTCTTGCCAAACAAGCAAGGTTTACAAGAACAAATATTAACTTTCCCTGTTTCTATCTGAAGTACACAGCGCAACTAAGTCAGTGACCAACTATCAGCTACTCAAATCATGGTAGAGATGGCTACAGTTCTTGTTAGCAGAAGTATATCGCTTTTTGTTTCTTGCAAGGGTGACCACCTTCTTGTTGCTACTTCCTGCTGCCATTAATTCAAAGAGGAATGGGTCTGGTCTTCCAGTGACGTTAGAGAATCTTTTTTTAGCTTCGAGGCTTGCAAGTATTACTTTGCATTAAATCCAAATAACCTGGAAAATACTTGATATGAATACCAGCTTGGTATAAGAAAGCAAGAAACTATCTTAATTTGATTATTTTAAATGGATTGGAGTTTTGCGTAGGTGGAAGATGATCATTACAGAAAGGAGTGCTACACAGACTAATATATAAAAAGCTTGTGCTGTGAGCAGAACAATAGCTCTGTTTCTTCTCTCAGAGCACAGATACAATTAGATAGAGGATATTGCATTCTTCAGAAAATTTTGGCATCCAATAGAAAAAAACAATTGCATTTCAAAACAAAATACTGTATTTGAAAATCATTTCCCCTTTTAATTACCTGCCAAGACTTTCAGTCTTTCCCCTGCAAATGAACACACCCCTTGTATTTGAGCACAATGGTTTCCCACACTGCTCGCTGGCTGCGATGTTGCCGACTCCTGCTGCTGTGACACAAAATCCTCAGCTTGGCTCTTGGCAGGAAAGTAACTGCTTTCCACATACACTGTGTTAAAAATACATATGTTTCTGTAGGGTTTCCATCTACTATTATGTGAACTTCACTGATTCAACTCCTGTACTTTTACTGTCATGAAGTAACTACATCCTTCTGTTCAATAAATGCAGAGGCAAAGCCAGTGTATTCATATTCAAAGCAGGAAATCTTGGTCCCCTGACAGCTCTGTATTCCTACAGCTGGATTTGTATTCTAATGGCTGATACAGATTTCATCAGATTGTCCAGTAGAAATAATTCATTCCATGTAACCTGGGCATACTCTGTTCTCGCTGGCTTAGAGAGCAGACCTATTGCACTCACCAGCCAATCCATCTTAAAACTAGTTTAAAATATTAATAATCGTGGTTAGCTAGATGGAAATATGATTGATTGCTACATATTCCACTAAATAATAAAACAAATCAATAGCTATAGTTATAAAACCAGACTCATGGGATAAATTAATCAAAATCAGTGCCTACATTTCAAATTTAAGTCTGTCACTCGGTCCTGCTTCTGTACTGTCTTTTGCCCAGACGCAAAAAATCTTTCTCTGAGGGCACCAGGTAGTGGTAGATACAAAGGCCAAATGGATATCAAGTGTTAAACTGTTACAGATTCTTCTTTGTTAACAATTCATTATTCTCCCCATTATGAGTGGAAAACCTTAAAATATTCTCATTGCACTGCAATCAGTGCTGACCCCGTATTTCTTGGGTCAATCATCCAAACTGCTTATTTTTTAGTTTCTTCTTTTGATTGTCATAATAACTTCTCCTGTCGTAACGGAAGTATCAATGGCAGATGTGAATATGTGCAAAGTAAAACAAGCATATTTTTCTGAGATGTTTAATACTTGAAAACAAAAACACGGCTTCATAAACTTCCAACCCACCTTCTCCCCATACCTCACTTATGGAACATAATTTACTTGGACGTGCTGCAGTAAATGCACTCCCTGCTGCGCTGTCTCAACAACTTGTTTTACAAATCATGTCTATAACAACAAACTTATACACAATCATGTATAATGATATTACTTACCCAAATTGAGCAAGATAAAACAAAACACAGATCATCGTGTTAGCATTCAAAGATCAGGAGAACTGGTAGGTCTAGCAAGAACTGGTAGGTCCTGAGCTTTAAAGGAGATCCATAAGGAATATCTTTGCATTACAAGGAAGTTCAAAGCTTGAATGTCTGCTTTCTCTGTGTTATTAAAAATCCCACAAGTTTTGCAAAGGTAGCTATCCTACATCTTGAAAACATTCAAAAAGACCTCAGTAATCACGTTTTGTCTCTGTAAACAGCAAGTTTGTTTCTGAGTCATATTTACTGCTTTTTGTCCTAAACTGATTTCACCAGAAGTCTACATCAGTGTGAGAAAAGTGAATTTCTGTGCATGTAAGAAGCTGTTTCATGTTTGCACTCCTTCTTTTAGGCAAGAGCCAGTGACTTCTGTTTAGTGGGAAACACATTTGTCTGTGTTCTGGTTCACTTGTACTGCTGGAAGGGTGCAACGGAGCTGGAAGCAGGGCGATTTTCAGCTGGCACTGCTCCTGCGCAGGCAGCTCCCTCTTGGCCCTCCTGTGGAGAAGGACTGGCTAGAATAAGCTGCACGTGGAGTTCCTTAAGATCAGGAGCTTGCTGCTGGTGCTGCAGATTAAAATACGCTCTGGTCTCCACCTAAACACAGCATAGCGCAGACCCACCTGAAGAGCGATGGAACTTTGGCCTCCCTCCGTGTATACAGGAGTGTGGCAAAACAAAGACTCAAAAGACCCGTGAGTTAGTTCCTCTTAAGAAGCCAGTGACGTGGCCTGCCATTGTCAGTCAGCAACACCGCTTCTGCACGGTGATGTGAGAAAAGGCCCTGTGGTTCTGATACTGAACTTCAGCCAACAAAGTAAGCAAGAGCGAGCAGGCAGGCAGCGAGGATCAGTGGATCTCCAAAAGGGAAAGAAAACATTTGCCAAATTCTGCCCTACCTATGACCAGGTACTTTAAGTTCAAACCCACGTAGCTAAATTCACTTAAGATTTGGCCTTCCTGTTACATTTTTTTGTGTGGTAGAAATATGAAAACAACAGAGGGTGCAGAACAATCAGGTCACAAGACTATTTTTTAGCTTTTAGGTTTTGTTTAGTAACACACAAAGCCTAAGAAATTTAGGAGTGGAAACGGCTGAGAAGCGAGGGAGCACCAACTAGATCACTTTGAGGGGAAAAAGATTCTATGCGCACGAACGACACACAGTTGGCACCGGCAGAGCGATTGCAAGGAAGACAAGAGGGATGGTACCGGGACCGTGAATGCAGGAGACAAAGGAAAGAAAATACCGCAAGAATAAATATGGAAAGGATGTTTTTGTAGCTGTTGAGTTAGAAATCGATCTAAAAAGCCACGCGGCTTCCCTTCAGTTACTGTCAGCCAGTGGGGAGTAGGGGGGGGATGCCTGCTACCTCAGAGATGGGCTCTCTCTGCCTCAGAGATGGGCCGCACAAACCCACGGGGAAACCCTGCCAGGAGACGGAAAACATGAAGCGAGCGAAGGCCCCTGCCCAGATCGCCCTCCGCGAAACCGCTCGGGTAGACCACCCCGCCCACCCCTCCGACGGCCAGCAGCGGGCAGGGCCTCCGGGCGGCCTCCTGGACCTCTGAGGCCTCTGCCGCGGGGATCCGCTTCCTCCCGCGGAAGGAGGACGCTGCGCAGGGCCGCTGAGGAGGGAGCAGCAGCGCCCCCCGCGGCGCGGCGCGGCTCGGCCCGACCCGGCACTCCCCCGCGAGGAGGGCGGCCCAGGGAAGGGCTGCGGCGGGAGCCCCCCTCCGCCGCCCGGGGCATTCCCAGCGGCACGGGCTCCGCCCTCAGAACCCCCCGCCGAGCCGCCCAGTGATACAATGCATAAGAAAATGAGAAATAATATTTAAGTAGCATTTTGACAGGATGTTGTGAAGTTACACATGAGAACTGAAAGGTTAAGCAACATAAGGGAACAGGAAGAAGAAAAGAGCAGACAATGGTATGTCATATGTATATGTCATGCCATATATAATAAATACTTACATGCTATAAAATGACAAAATAAAGAGGTAAGGGATAAGTGCAGGATGACACAGATCTTCCAGTAATAGTAATTTCTCCAGCAGTTGATCGGTCTCCAAACACCAGTATAGCTACACAAATGCAAATCTTAAGTGTCGATAACGAACACCCCACTATTTGCACTTTGGGAACTCTTTCGTTCTTGCCAAACAAGCAAGGTTTACAAGAACAAATATTAACTTTCCCTGTTTCTATCTGAAGTACACAGCGCAACTAAGTCAGTGACCAACTATCAGCTACTCAAATCATGGTAGAGATGGCTACAGTTCTTGTTAGCAGAAGTATATCGCTTTTTGTTTCTTGCAAGGGTGACCACCTTCTTGTTGCTACTTCCTGCTGCCATTAATTCAAAGAGGAATGGGTCTGGTCTTCCAGTGACGTTAGAGAATCTTTTTTTAGCTTCGAGGCTTGCAAGTATTACTTTGCATTAAATCCAAATAACCTGGAAAATACTTGATATGAATACCAGCTTGGTATAAGAAAGCAAGAAACTATCTTAATTTGATTATTTTAAATGGATTGGAGTTTTGCGTAGGTGGAAGATGATCATTACAGAAAGGAGTNAGAGCCGAGGGAAGCCGGGCCTGAGGGCTGAGCCGGGGCTTGCAGCCGGTGAGCACCGCGGGGTTTTGTGGTGACCCTGTATTCGTAACCGTCCTTTCCTCGCCGCCTCCTCCCCTTCAGACGAGGCTGCTTTCTCCTGACAGCTCTCCTCGCAGCCTCCGCACGTATGACACATTCGCTCCTGTTGCAGGTCTTCCCCACCCCCCTGCTCACCCGAAATACGTAGGTTTCTGTGCGTGGCGTAAGAGTTTTTGTGCCCTGAGCTTTGAGTTCGTAGATGACAGGATACGTGAACATTTGCTGACCCCGAACTTCTGTGAACTCTTCTCCCTCCCCTTCCTCTCTCAGATGTGTAATGGCTTGAGTCCAGTGAGAGCAAAATGGTTCTTCTCTTACAAGGACGGGGTGAATTAGAAGGCATTAGGTATACTTTATATTTCATGGAAATCTACTGCGCCTGCTAGTTACAGTACTGTGTTCATAGGAGTGGATTAGCTGCGGCATTAGAAGAGTACCGACCTTGATCCCCTTTGTCTCTCCTGCAACAATTTTGGTAGCTGGCTGAAGTTGTTTTAAACTCATTGCCATCTTTGGCGCTTTGCTAATGGTGGTTAACAGTGTTGTGGGTGTTGTGAGGGAAACAGGGCTGAGGTATATCATAATACAGCCGAAATAATGTAAAAAGCATGTTACCTTTTTTATATCTTGATGAATAATTTGTATGTATGTTTTTGTCATTTAACAGAAGATCAGTAGCAACTTTCTTGTAGCTCTAATGGCATAGATACGAGGAGAGGAAGGCTGGTTTGACATTCTTCCATTCCCCTCACTCCACCCCACCCCCCTTTTTTAATTATATTGATTGAGCTGGAACTAGATGACCAAAGGTTAAATACTCAGAAGATGTGGGCAGAAGAAAACATTTATGAAGTTAGACTTAGTGCCAAATTCAAGTTTGTTTTCTTATTAGAATGGGGTAAAAGTGAAGTAGGTGATCTGGTAGTTTAGGTGTTTAAGATGTTTAATAAATTGCCATATTGCTTTGTTGTAGGAATTCTGTATCCTCACAAGCGTCCTCTTGTTATTTATATCTGCACAGTAAGTGATGTGACAGAGACTTGTTTTGAATAGTTAACACTAAAGTAACAGATAGGAAAACATGAAGTCGTATGTTTGAAATGCATAGTGAAAAATTTTCTTTAAAAATTTTCTCTAGTCAAAAGAACAAACTGCATTTACTTCTTGAACACAGAGAAGCCATTATAATGTTAACTTGGCATTAAAAGGGCCACTTAAGTTTGAAAGATGAAAGCATCTTTTTGGATGGTGTTATTTAAATACTGCCTTGGCAATAACGAGTCTGGCTTACAAAAATCTTTAGTAAGGATAACGCAGTGAAGTTAATACCTTGCATTTGCATATTGTGTGGTGTAGCCCTGTGTTTACCCAGGATGAAGCTCTGCACAAATCAGTAGGTGGGGTCTGCCTACATCTGTACGGAAGAGTTTGCAAATTGGAGGTTGTGTTGTCTGAAGCAAATTATAGTTTGAAAGTGACGAGTCATTTATTTTAAGCTTGGCTAAGGATGTAGTGCATTAATTGATCTTTTTAATATGTAAAATGCCACTAACGTAAATTACTTGATTTATAATTCCAAATATAATTAGATTGAGAATAACTGAAAACCAGAACAGGGCTGTTTTTCCCCGGAATGGCTCTTGCTTCAGTTTCTGCCTAACACTGCAGTGTGAAGATAGGATACAGCTTGTGACATGGATGTTAAGAGGTTCTATACGCCTGTGTTATTGTTACAATGTGGAGCTCTTATAGTGAAACTGGGCAGAATGTTTTTGAATGGCTTACTAACATACAAAGTCTTATGATTTCTTAAGTGACTACCTGCTGCTAGAAGGAAAAAAAAAGAATGTTTCACTAGTCTGAGTAAGTTTCGAGTCAGTACAGTACATTTGAGTAATTGTACCTAAAAGTGCAGTCCGGAAAGGCTTCGTTGGAGACTGATTCAATGAACAGTCTGCATTAAAACCTTTCTAGGAATCTGCTCTTTACCATCTTTTCACATTTAACAGAAACTGTTGATACTTCACGTACTGATTGGCTTCTATTTGTTGGCCAAGAAAGCTAATTAGCTGTTTTTTAAAAAGGCATATATACAAGTTGTGTCCTTCTTGAATGCGTAATCTGGTGCAATGTGAAAATAGACAAGATAGTGTCTAAAAATCAAGCTCAACAATAATAGCAAAGCTTTTCCAGTGTAAACTCACTAAATGTTGCTTACAATTCTTAAGTTACAAGAACCTTAAGTTCTTAGCTGCATACTTTTTAATGCTTTTTTTATTTTTTACAGCAAGCTCTGAATATGTATCTACTGAGGCAGCTGGACAGCAGTGTAATCAGTGGCACTTCAGAATTTGATATAAAACACTACTCCACAACTTTAGCTTGTAAAAATGCTTTTAAAATGCCAAATGTTTACTCAACAGTTATGCTTCGCGTCTAAAGAAGAAACTAAACCATCATATTGCTTGTGATCATTGTCTTTTTTGCAATGAACATAGTTGTAGCAATGACTGTTTCTTTCTCAGTGTAAGAACAGGAATTTTTTTTTTTTTGCCTGTTCACATGCTGATGTGGAGACTATGTTACTTGGATGTTAGATGAAAAAGCATTTTATATTGGAATATTTTGATCGCTAGACAATAGTTTTAATTTACTTCTTAAAAGTCTTTAAGAAATCCAAGACTAGTTTTTTTAAAAAAAACTTTAGAAATGTTTTCTATCCTCCTGTGTATACCTTTTGGGGCCTAGTAACGTTTTTGTTCATTAAGTGCAGAAGAACAAATACTACTTCCTCCAGAAATACTAGATTCCCAGAAATGCCTGTTAATGATGTGGAATGCTTTCTTTTTCCAGTGTATTTTATGAAGAGTTGTGATGTACTTCTCACAACTGTCTCTTTGAAGAGAGAGGTGGTGCTCGTTTAGACAAATGAGTAGTTATAATTCTGTATCAAATACAAATGCGTACATGCACACTCTTAACTAACCTGACGGATGGGCAATTCTTCCAGAGTTGTTGGTTTCCTGGACTGTTTCTAGCAGAGATGTCAGCTCCAGAGTTCAGTAGAAGTGGCCAATTAGAACATCTACAAACCACGGTTTAAGCCTCCAGCATTTAACCGCTGATGTTGATGATACTCATAAGAAATAAAACTGGAACTCGAGCTCGTTTGCCAACTTGGAGCACAAGAATGTTAAAAAAAAAAAAGTTCTTCAGTTCTGTGATCTGATTATATTTAAAACAATAACCTTAATGGATGCATAGATAGGGTAATTTACATCAGGCCAGCTTTTGATACATGAGTCCTTAGGTAATAAGGCTTCTGCTGCTTCCTTGGAGATCGTCATACCCTATGTCTTACTGGTTTATAAAATAACAGAGACACACCGATACTGGAAATAATAATAACTCTGTGCTTTACTGACATATTTGGGCTTTTGTGATCTAGTGCCTATTTTTAAAGGATTAGAAATTTCTTTCAGTAGGAACATTGGGTTATCATGGGGTGCTATGTATAATCACTAATGTTATAAGAAGAAAAAGAAATGCGTGAGTAGCATCATCAAAAAATACAGCAGCAAAAGAAATAACTGTCAAATCATATTTTAATTTTTAATGTGGGGCAGAATTAAAAATAATGATTTTAAGACAAGGGAAAATACTGACTTTATAACATTTTAAAATGAGCACTCAGAGGCTTCTGTGAATTTTAGGACAATTTTCTGCTTGCTTGCTTCTGTAGTAGCTTGAAAATACAGTAAGCTGAAGAACAATTTTATCCAAGGTTTTGATTATGACCTTTTTTTTAATGTTCTCTGAAACAACTAGTTGTGCATATATTACGATGAACAAGGCTGTGTTATTATACTAGAACAAAGAAACGACCTGTTTCTGTCTTTCATTTACACTCCTAGCTGCAGTTCTTGCCAGTCTTTGTATTTTAGGTTGGACTTGCTAGGTGTCTTGCATAAGTGAATGTTACTCCGTGCCCTCTAATCATATTTCATTTAATTACAATCTATATCTCGTAATTGTACTCCTTTCTCTGACTGATGCTGTTTTCAAGGCTTGGTAGAGTTGCACGATAGTCTCTGATTTTTAACATCTGCACTTTGTCAGCTTCACTAAGGAGACTTGCATGCTTTCAGTTTGTGTTAAAGTTGGCAGGATCGTGACTTTTTCTTCTGTGCTCAGTGGATTAGGGCATTTTGCAGGCATGTAGCTGTACTGGTACGCTTATATCATAGCGAACTGTCATAACCTGCGTAGTCTTCTTTCAGAAATGTCTGTTCCTAAGTATTTTTTACTTTGTATTCTTACCTTAACTGATATGGAAATATATTGATTTGTTTGCGTTTTGTTCAGGTATGTGCAAGACGTTTTTATACAGCAGTCATTAAAGGTAACATTTAATGAGGTTTACAGTAACGGGTGCTAATTGGTGTTCTCTAAAATATCTTCAGAAAATAGGGATTACTGGGAATTATCAAAGAACATTACTTACCAGAAACCAATTGTCCTGTAATTGAGAGAAAATTATTTGGGTTAAAAAGTTACATTGGCCTGTACGAGTAAAGGAGCCAGTTTATAAAAATGTCAAGAAGTTGAATTAAGTAAATATGATTGATAAGGGAAGTCAAAGACTGTGATGAGGAAAACGCATGCTGCCACAGGCTATGGCAATAAGGCTAGACATGTTTTAGTAGGAAGAATAATTCTAACAAAGCCATTAGCTTGTTACAAATGCTAAAGGAAATGGTAGCATTTGGTGATCATCTGAAGAGGTTGATGTTCATTAAATACTGCTATATTCAGAAGTAAGACCAGATGATAGTCCTATGTGATGCTCTGAAACACTTCCTAAGAGAACTTGGGAGTGTTAAACAGCAGCCACTGAAGTTGTATGGTAAGAATTGTAAAAGTTGATAGGGCGCTTTCTTCTGATGGTCTTTCTCAGTATGTCTCAGAACATTGAGGAGTTCTGTACTTTTTAGCACAACTTAGTGTTTCTTTCAGTTGTTTTAGAAGTTAGTAATGTGCTATTGACTGAACAGGAGTTCAAGTAGAGGAGATAATTGTTCAACGTGGATTTATAGAAGACTGATCTTGTGAAATTAACTTAAGGTTCTCTTGATAAGATTAAAAACTTTGTGTGGTATAATATTGTTGCTGTTGCAGACAGGCTTCTCTGAAAGCTTTTGCTTGGCTGTTACGTGACATTTTGATTAAGGAACTAAAATGATAGATCAAGTGTCTGCGTATGAAATGATTTAAAAGCTGGCAGATAATGTGAATCAAGTGCTTAAACTATAAATAGTTGCCGTTACGTAACTGCGTATGATGAGGGCTCCTCATCGTCAAAGTACGATCGTGAAGGAGCACTGGGAAGCCTGGCAGTGCCTGCTGTTGGGCACTGCCACTAATGAAGTGAAAGCCAGTAAAGATTGCTGATTGTTTTTGTAGCTCACAGAAAATTGGGAAAACAATAGAGACTGCAGAATGGATCATTAGCACAGGGTGGATGCTTGGAAAAAATGGCAGTTTTCCTGATTGTTTACTGGATGTGGCATTTTATATCAGGCTTTAAAAGATTGAATACAGTATTTTAACTTTTAAAATAAATTAATGATGTTTTGTAATTAAAACAAATCAAATATAAGCAGCTATTAGCTTTTAATTTGGGAATTTATTTTGTAAAGCTTTTGAGTAGTTTTTCATGTACAATCCAGAACAGATACTAAGTGTTGATCTGCATTCAGTATGTGGGTTTTAGGGAAAGCTTTTATTTTAAAAATATTTTCATTAATAATATATGAGAGGTGGTGAATCAGTTATGAAATAATAGATTACATTTTATTGTACTTCCACCAGTTTTCTGGGTATCTTGAACCAAAGTTGGAGTTTCTAGGTGTAGAATTCTTAAACATTCTGTGTAGGCCAAAAAAATTGTGGTCATATATATGTTTAACCAGGTAAAATTAGAAGCCTTTTTTTTTCAATTCATCTATCACCAGAGCAGCTTCCTCTGTTCTCTCTCTCTTCGTCAAGATCTGGCTGTCATAAACAGCAGTAAAGTGTTTACATATGCAGGAGGCTTGTTTCCTTCTTAAATGCTGCTCAGTCTTAAAGCTCTGTCATAAATATCTTACTAAATTGTTTACATGTCTGCTTGTAAAATGTGAAACTATTTCATAATTTGCCTTCTTTATGCTTGCCCTGAAAACTGAATATAGAACTTAAAGTCTTCCTCTGTGACTGTGGGAGAATAAGCTTGGGCTGGAGCTGCCTATGGATAGCTTTGTTGCTCCACCGTTTAAACTGGCATAACTTTGGCACCGTTCCTTAAAGCTGTAGTTGTTTTCGCCTTTGCTGGCTGCTGCTCTCATCCCGACGCTGCTGCTTTTGCACTGGCAGGTGTCTTGTGACCATTTGATGACTATGTCAGGGAACCTATGGAGGTCATTGTCGGCATTTAGATTCAACTTTACTTTTGTTTCTACATGTAAATAATAGCCATTTTCTTCGGAACCAATGGAAGACCAACGTTTTGTAATTAATTATTTTTTGAAATATCCTGAGCAAATGGGAGGGAAGCTTCATGTTGTATGGAGAGGAAAGGACGTCCTCAACTGCTAAATGTATCAAACATAGATGATGTACTAAAGCCTTTTAAAAATTATGTGTAAAACAGCAGCTCGGAAACTTATTTTGGTACTGAATAAGAAGGGACAGTGGGGAAATAATTACTGATAAATCTTCTTTAAAAATTCTTAATTTTAAATGCAGGTACATCTTTGAGGTGGGAGTTAGGAAAGAAAATAAGATTTTTTACGTGCAAATTGTTAGTGTTAGAGGAAAGAAATCTAAGGAAGTTGAAAATATTTTTTTCTTGAAAATAATATTTAAAAACTGAACTACATAAGCTGAAATTGAGCTGTAGTAGGAGTTAAAAAAATTTGCAATAGGCAACAATAAAAAAAATCAGTTAATAACTATAGTGGTCATATTTTAAAGGAGCAAAGTAGGGGAGTTGTGCAGGGTCCTAGTTTTTTCTGAAGTGATCACCTTAGAAGAGACAAAGTGAGATCTTTGGCTTCATTGAAGCTACAGTTGGGATTTAAGTCACTGGAATGTACACTGAATGTTCTTGAGAATAATGTCCTGTAAAACACTCAGATACAGCAATTTCAGAGGCAATTCCAAAAGTTTAAGATTCTCCATAGTATTTCATTACATTTGTCAATATGATTCAGTAGGTTATGGCAAAGAAGCAAAATGTTGTAAAGCTTATGCTATTTAACTTAAGGATTAAACAAGATAAACAGCTTACAGTGTTCCCATTTGCACAAGTCACAGTATTTTTAAACCTGCTGCTTGTAATTCTGGATTGTTTATCAGGGAATGCAGTTAACCTAAATGTTTTCTTGTGTCTTGTTTCTGATACATTTCAATATAATTCTCAAAAGCAAACATTTGATTCATAAACCAGGAAAAAAAAAAAGTTTTAAAATGCGTTTAGGCAGAAGGCCTTTTGTTTTTAAGCATACTCTTTTTTCTTTTTTTTTTTCTGAACAGCACAAGGAGAAACGGTATAATGGTGTATAGTAATTCGTTTGCTCAGTAGGTATATGCTTTTCTTCTTGAATTACGCAGTTTTAGTATTTTAGGAACAATACAAAGTAGGTTATGAGTTCTGAAGGTATGGATTTGATATGCTTTCGTGGTATGCTTAGTTACTGCATTTTAAAATGTGTTCGGTTTTAGTTTGTGTATAAAATACAAAGTGAGTGTTGTTAGTAAAGTGTTCTGAACAGGCTTCCTTTAAAATGGGCTTTTCCTTTTTTTTTTTCTGGTGGTCTTACATAAGTTTTGGTTTCCTGGTATTTGTGTGTATTTCTGGTAGTGGAAGAGGTAGACATTAGTTGAAGGATTTAAGTCATAAGTTGTTTGTCATTGTTAAAAGTTATTTTGGGGATGAATGGATAGCTAGCGGTGATTTGCACCTGTAGCTGCATCTTAACAAAATACCTACGTTATTTTTAATAATCTGTTTCCAGGTGTGGGTAGATAAAACCTGGATTTTTTTCAGCAAATAACTGAGTCACATCTAAAATATGAATAAATACGAATTGTGCCAGATTAACTGATTTGAGTTTTGCTTTTTCAGAAAAAAAAACTCCCAACTAATCTCTATAATCAGTAGAGAGAAACAGGTTCAGAAGGCTGATCCAGAGATCTGAAAATCTGCCTCTCTTTCCACGTTTACCTTGGAGGGAGCCCGTCACAGACGTTGTTTTTGTATTACAACATCACAGTTTGAGCTGAATTAAGCGCTTGTTTCAGAATAATTTTTGCTGCATTGATAAACTGAAGAGATTTCCACTACTATCTGGAAAGTACTGGGGGAAAGAGAGAGGGCAGGAATTACGTGGCTGATGGTGAAGAAGGAAGAGAGGGTGGCTGGGGGATGGAGCCAAGCATTTTACTGGTGGTGGGGAACTTGTTAATTGACCCCAGAACTGGTATGAAGCTTTCTCCCAAGTGCCTCAAGTGCCTAAAGATGAGTAATTTGACACCCCCCCTCGCAATTTATGCTATTCGGTCTTTAATATGTAAGTAGGAAAACATGCAAATTTGTATTTATTCTTCATTTCTGCTTGCAGGTGCTTTGCATGAATTAAAATTCCAGTCATGTGAGTAGTAGTGATAGTATATTTTAAACTGAAATACGTCACTGAATGATCTGTTTTCATTTTATGTCTTGAGGCAATTTCAGAATCTAGGGTTTCAGGGACAAACAAAAATTGTATTTTTTTTTGTATTACGAGAATATATACTCCATGATGAAAGAAGCTTAGTGAAGTTTTGAGCATATACTACACCTGCAGTTGATGTTCATTATTGACTTTTTAAGGATATTACCGCATTGAGTTAGCTGTAAATGTACATCTTTACATTTTTGGATTGTCATATCTGCTCTTGGTAACTGAAATTGTATCTTAATTCAGAGTTTGGTTTTTGGTCTTGCTTGGAAGTTAGGATGTGAAATCTCTGTTTTATTTGTATATTGAGAATGATTTCCTTGGGTAGGTTGACATTATTTGCCAGGTTTTCTGCTAGTTTAGATAACCTGTTGAACATGTTATTTTTAGGATATTAACTGCAACAGATTTTGTGTAGTGACATTGGACAGTTTTCATGGAAAGTAGTGCGTGGCTAGCTAAAGAAGTATGTAGGGGTGGATTATGTCAGTTTTTGATTGCTTAACTTGAGGCTTCTTTAAGATACTAATCTTCAGGGTACTAGTGCTGAGGACGTTTTGAAAATCAGCCTTAACAGTGTCAGCTGCAGAAATGTGTTAACAGAAATAATACCCTGACAGTGTCTGAAAACGCGGTGGTATAGATTCTGGGAAACGTTTCTGAGAAATAACCGGAGGAGAAGCGAAGATGGTGTATCTATAAAATACTGGTAAGCCAGCTTTATACTAATACAGTAGGATAGCTTTCCCCTTTTCTATGGCTAGGAGGAATCTTGCTCTCTTTTTATACCAATGTAAATGAATCTATCTTGGACTATTTACCCTACGTTAATGCTTTATATCTCAGTCTAGGTAATTGCACTGGTGCCTTTTCCGGTCGTACATCAGACAGAACTAGCACATACATAACCTCGACCTCACTGCTTCCAGACAGGCCTGAAACACAGACTTGGAAAGCAGTCTCGTTGACTGTCTTCTACAGGGAATATTCTCTCTTAACTACGTTGAGTATACAGAGCTTCTGGTAGTAGGCTATTAAAAAAATCTTTGTCAGTTAAGGAGGAAAGAAACCTCAAACCTCTGATAAAGCACAGGAAGCAAAACTGTTGACAGAGAAAATTCCTGTTCTCTATAGTCACTGTTATGAGAAGAGCCACACCCCAAAGGTAGTATGTTTAACTGTTGGTGGATCCTAGTGACATAATAGAATTTTTTTCCCTTGTATTTAGAGGTTTAAAAGGGATAAAGACGGAAATATGGGTTAATATCCTTTCAAAGTTATGTGTGGTAGTTGCTATGTTATTTGTGTTATGTTCTAATTTAAAAATATTTGTCTTTCTATGATCCTGAGAGGCCTCAGAAAAATAACGCCTTCTGTTTTGTGCAAAAGTGGGAGATGTTTATGATAGTCCTTTCATTGTATTTAACTCCTGATGAAGCTCCTTCCATAGTGTGCACAAGCCTTGCTTTTTCTGCTAGGTAGTAGTATTCCAGTTGGATTGAGTTATTGTGGCTCTTTATCATTAAGTCTAGGAGGCTTTTTGATAAAGCAGTCTGAAATAGAGAAAGCTGTGCTCTGTTTTACAGCATAGAGGTGAACTTTTATTTTTAATAATGTCCCTGTTCAGTCCTTGGATGAGTAGCTTTGCTGTATTTAAGAACCAAACCTTAGGGTTAGCAGTGGTTTTGTAGCAGTAGTAAAGGGGACAAATTCAGGTGTCAGAAGTGAGGGAAGGAGTGCACAGCTAGGACCAAAGGAGAGCTTTACAGGTAGGGCATGGCATTCTGGTGCACTGCATCCAGAATCAGGTATTACTGGAGTGTGTTCTTGTGAAATACTGGGAGTCTGGTGGGGTTTTTGTGTTGGTTTGGTTTTAAGCCAGAGGAAGGCCTAGAGGTTGTCTTAGGGCTTTGCTGTCTGTGCTATCAGCAATATTTTGATCTAAAAAGTCAGACATCTGTGTTTACGTAGTGAAACACAGGGTAAGCATATGTAAAAATCTGTTCTTAGATTCTTGTACTGCAGGTTTTCTTTGAGAGATGCTGCATACAGTATTATTCATGATACATACTGATTATGTGTTCTAAGGATAATTAAACGTCTTGAACTTCAGTAGGCCATAGGGATGTGTCCAGGTATCAATTTTTAAAAAAATTCCAGTCATGAAACACTGTAGATTGAATAATATGGTATTGTAGAAAAGCTAGGGGTGGTGCTAGGTGGATGGTGCTGTTCATTGCTCTCAAAAACATGCTCTGCAGCATCGGAAGTTTTATAACAGAGTAGATGGAATTGAAGCTAAGAAACATTTTGGGTGTCCTAACACAGTCTTGTAGTGATACTAGTTTAATCTTATGTGCAGTTCTAACAATTTTTTGTTGACCAGCCCTTCAGTAGAACACTGTTCGCTTGTGCGCCTGTGTGCCCATGAATGGAGTGCTGCTTTCGGAATTACCCTATGAAATGTCTCGTACTACTTCTCCCTTTTTTTTTTAATACCTTGAAGCTTTAAGTGTATGAAAGTTAAATACTGGGAATTCCATTAATAAGGTTTAAACTTTCTAAACGAAAAAAGCAGGTTTTTCTCCTTAATTTCTAGTATAGTTTTGTTATCTTGTTTGTGCATTGTTATTTTGGTAAGTGCTATGTTTTCTATGAAATGTCCATGGGGAGCATCATAAGAAGCATGCTGCTTTGTTGTTCTTGGACATTTTTATATGCTTAAATCTTTGCAGCTTGTCTGTTTTTTGTCCTTGTCTTTTTTTTGTAATTTGGATACTACTAGAAATGATTAGTACTTGAATTTGAGTTTCAGAATTTTTTTAAAAATTAAATTTTAGATATATTTTTTAAGAGCCCTTAGAATAATTTTCATCTGCCTTGCTTGTTAGATGGCAAAGCTGATGTTTTTGGTGTTACTTCAAGCATCCAAGATCACTGAGTGGCAAAATGGCAAAGTCAGTCATAGGGTCTTATTCTCAGCCCAGGTTTTCCTTGCTCTTTTCTGTCTTTCTTGCATACGCAGTGCAGAAATTTATTTACTCAAAATTTCATGAGATTAGCTGTAAGAATTTGTATTGCTGTAATAAAGATTGAAACTTGTAGCTTCTGAACTGTAACTTTGCTGGCTTAATTTTTTGTTTGATTTATTTAAAATGATTAATTTTAAAAGGATACTGATGTTTCAGTATGCAGTAATACGATACGGTCTTTAATTTTTTTCATAGATCCTGTTTGGAACTCTGCTGGCGTGTATGGTGTTAGTAGTATTGATGAAGGCTGGAGTCTTCATCTGAAAATGATGTATTTTAAACCAAGTTTAAAGCTAAGTTTTTAAACTTAAGTTTAAAATGGTCTACATATATTTCTTTCACCTTGTGTAATTTCCTAGAATGGGGAAGCTGTGGTTGAAAACGGTAGAAGATTGCCTTGTAGAATGACTGACTTCTGTGTCATTTTGAGACACTACTTAGAGACAGTCTGTCTACTATATCAAAGTTTTTTAAGATAACTGAATTTTGTTTTAAAAGCGTTATGCAATCTAACTCTAAATTCAAACGAATAAAGAGAGAAAACGTGATCTATATTAAATGATAATTAAATTAATAGAAAATAGAAAGGCAGGTAGTGGATAGAAGGACATTATGACCTTGTAGAAAACAGAAAGTATTTAGGATTATGATAAGCATTGGTAGGCTTTCTGTACCACAGACTTTTGTATGTTTTGTTTAAGAGAACTGGAAGTAACTTTATTAAAATGTGACCTGTTTTTTGGTTTACTTTGTCTTTTGGACTATTGAAAATCCTGCTTATGATGGAACCATTTTTACTTGAAAGATGCAACGAAAGTTTCAGGCATTTATTTAGTGAAACATTCACATATATTGAGGGGAGGAGATTAGAATTGCAATATTATGGTTGGGTGAAATTTGTATATAGCAAATGAGATGTAAAGAAATGCAACCACATTTTCTTCACACATGCAAGAGCATGTTCTGTAAGCAATTTCTGCGCTTGAGTTTGCTGCACACTTCGTGATTAGTTAATGTACGCTGGGCATGTTATAAATGCATGTCTGGCATATCAGAATATGATTTATACCGTGTAAATCATAAATACTTTATTCAGTATTTTCACTGCTCATTACACAGAATTGTCTAGCAGCACTTGAGAGAGTAAATGAATTCTCCTAAGACCTAAGTGCTGTCATCAGCGACACCTACATGTTTACATTCTTGCCTGCATGGGCTGTGCATGGACCTCTTTTTGAAATAATCCACTGTGTGAATCCAGAATATTTAAGTCTCTTGTCATGCTAAAGTAGAAGTTTAATACAAGCACTAAATCAATTTATAACACTGTTCTTTTTTGATAGTGAAACTGTCTCTCAAATTCAGGCATCCTGTCTCAAAACAGCAGTATTAATCATTTAGTAGGATTAAAAGAGAAAGTTGCTTTTGAACAGCTCTTAGTAATTATTCAAAGTTAACTGTTTATTTTAAAGGGGGAAATGAACTTTCTTTGTATGAAAGTGTACAATGCTAAAATTAACCTGATCTGTACCATGTGATGTACTGTTTATCAAAATGACGCGCTGTAATTTATGATCGTTTAAGGAAAACAGCAATAGCTTCAAGGTGTTTTTATTTATACAAACAGATCAACATAAATAATTTGAATTAAAAACAAAGTCTGAGGCTTTTTTACAAAAGGTTGTGCCTCTCTAGGAATACAGGTAGCTGGGGGTGGCATTCCTGTTGCAGGGGGTATAAGGTTGACAGGGGTCAGGGCATGGCAGGGACCGGGCTCTTTGTAGCCTGGCTGGGCCAGGGAGAGTGACGTGGCCACCGTCACTCCCTTTCTTGTGGCTCAAGCAGGTGCATGCTTTAATGATAAAAGCTGGCTTGCTACCTCAAAGCTCAGAAAAGCATCTTAAATTGCTGCATTAATTCTTAATTCTTTTTAAGACCAGTATTTGGTAAATTCCTATGTTGTCGTTCCTGTCTGTATGCTCACTAACTTGGTCATTTGGTCTTCCTAGTTGACAGACTTAACACTCTCTAAAAACTTCATGTTGGTACCAAGATAAAGGTTTCTGTCTCTAGGGAAGAGATTGGGTTGGATATATTGTGAGGTTCAGAGTAACAAACATTCGTTTGCAGGGTAAATATTTCACCTGTTTGTGCTGTATCTGTTTTAAGGATAAAAAGAAGCTGTGATTTAAGAGTAAAAAAGCTTTGAAGTGAACGTGTATTTACCGCCACCTCCAAAAGTCATTGCTAACTAGGTTATATACCAAGATGGATGGGATCCTTCTGTGGTAAGGTATTTCCTCAGTTAACTCTACCTGTCTGTATAAAAGCTAGTAAATCTGTGTGTTCTTCTGACATTTATTTTTAGTTCATAAAGCCGTAATGTGGGACACAACCAGAAACACTGCTTTGATACTCTAAAAAAGGTTCTTGAACTGAGTATTTGTGCCTGGTATTATCCCCTGCTACTCCACAGATCCAGCAGAAAAACTGACTGTAAGCCAGCTCTGGTGGCACTGGTAAATGTCTTTGTATATAAAAGTCAGAATAGATTTGTGTGTGTTCAGTGCTAGGCTGTTCTGAAGCAGAACCAACTTGAGGAAATTCTGTTTTTCCCATTACACTGTAGACAAGGTTGCGAATAAAGGTGAACTTCTGAAAAAGTAAACGGGAAGTGGACACGCATAACACTTAACTCCACTTGCTGTAGCCTTGTCCCCACACTATGTTTTCCATGCGATGTGGCGGTTGTGAGACTGGAGTTACAAAGATGGCCCTTTCTATCGCCTGGTGCTCCAGGGCAGCGTTCCTGCACTGCAGACTTCACCAAAGGAGGGTTCCCACAATGGGACTGCAAACAGGGTGGTAAATACGCAGTGTTTTTCTCTCTGGGTGGTAGCTTAATTTAATACCATTTAGAGGAGTTCATGGTTAGTCATCTCTTTCTCTTACTGTCAGTTATTTGCTGTGAAGCTATCTGCTGTGTATGCTTGTTGACGTAAACATTCATGTGTTGAACTGCTGTTCATCAAACATGTACGTACCAAAAAATTGCACGTTTTCAGTTTGGCCTCCCAAGATGCTCTGCAAAGTATGTGTAGTGTTTATGTAACGAAGGGAGATGGTGAAGTCTTTCAGTTGACTTGGTGACTAAATTAGGTAATTCTCACAGAGGATGCTTTGACACTGGTCATAAATTAAGTGGTCACATGAAACCTGTTTGTTACAAGCCTAATTAATAAGAAACATTTATTCTACACTTACCCCTCGTGTCCTCATCGTGTTTTACTAAATGTCAGTTAAAATAATACATAATTAGAACATTATGAATAGTTTCTCAAGTATCATAATAAATTGTGAAACAAATTATGTCAATCCTGTAAGTCATAACAAAACAAGCTGCTTTTTTAGCTTACTGGGCTGTCTTAAGGAAATACATTCAATAAGAATTTTTGCTGGTGGCTTGCAAAATGTGAACTGTAGTAGAAATGAAGTTCCAGAAGAAGTTTGTTAAGCAGTACATAGAATAATGCTGTTTTGGTAGTAGTAGAATGACTTTGATCCTTACTCTTGCTTTTATTTTATTGTGAAGACTTCAGTGGTTGTCTGAAGGGGTTCGGCATAGTACTTGCAACGAGATGTGTTTTTTCTGTGCCTCAGAATTGGAAGTTTAGCGAGGCTTCTTGCTAGTATGGAAGGCAGTATCTGTGTTTCAGTTCTTTGCCTCCTCTTATTTTTTTGATGTTTACTTTGCTCTGTATTACTATGAAGAAAATATAATAATGTGTATTTTAAAGAGATTATACAAGATGTAGAGTATATTTCAAGTGTTCAGAAATCATCACATGTGGCTTAAAAAGCTTACTTTTCCTTCGCTTATACCAACTGCATTGGGATGCCACATGTATGTAACTTAATTTAATAGTCTGTAGATTCCAGTTAGATTTTTCTCCCCAAAGCACTATTCCTTGTACCTAATAAAAAGAGTGTAGTCTGACCTACCATATGTTGCTGTTTTATGTCATCTTGCTGGGATACACATGAGCCTTTAAAAAGTTAATTATATTGAAATGTCTGATCAACTAGAAGTCTCTTCTGCTTGGCTTGGCTTTCTTGTCTCTTACCTTGTCATGTTTGAATGGTAAGCAAGAGCTAATCTAGGTTGGACAGAAGCAGGATACTTGGTTTATGTAACTGTTGTAATAGATTTGTGCAACATGCAGAGAGTATGTGTGGCAAGACCAGGCTTAAAAAGCGTTGATCCCAACCTTCCTTTGCTTTGTAAATCAGATTCAAATGATTAACATACAAATGTAATGGTAAATACCTATTTGAAAAACAAATCAATGTTAAGTTTATTAACCCCTTACATAGAGTCTTTAATGGGATGATAGAAATTTTTATTCTGGAGTCTTGTTAGAGTGATCAAGAGATGTGGAAGATGGACATGGGAAAAGGGACAGCTCGTATAGATCAGTCTCATCCCTAGGGCATCCTGACTCTGTGTGCGAGTCTCTGGCATTCAGTATGTGAACTCTGCATTTTTTTTTTCCCCCTCTGATGTCTAATATGGGACAAGCAGTAAGTTTCATGCTAATTTTAAAATCTTTCAGATTCAAAATTTAGAGCTTTTTGTAGCAGTTTGTCAGGTAGTTTTATATTTAGTTCAGGTCAGAAGTTAAATGTGCAAATATGTTAATTTGTTCCCCGTTGAAGGGAGAAGATGCTCTGATTCTTGGGAAGGTGGTTGATCTGTGCCTACAGAATTTATGTTGCGTGTGGGAAGTGTATGATCTTTGTTAAGGAGCTCATTAGGGTTCATGGAAGCATGTCATGGGGGATTAGGTGTTGGGAAAAGAGCTACCTCCATGCGTGGTTTGTTTCAGATTTGCCTTAGTAATGTTTGAACGCCTTTGCTTTTTTGCTGTCAAAATGTCATTATTTGGATCTTTCCCAATGTTTTTATTCAAGTGATCGGAAACAGAAGGGAAGGAACTAATTGGTATGAGTCTGGAAATCATGCTCTGAATACACGTACAAGCATTTGTGTTTTCTTACCCAGATTTCCAGCATACGAGATATGTGATGGCAGGAGCATCGTTCTAGGAATGTAGTTAGAACTCTTGGAGGTCCAAAATGTATTTTCATCCTTATTGCCACTGAAGGAAAGTGCAGGTATTTCTCTCCTTGTTCAGATTCTCTTAAATTCTTGCTTTATAATGAAGAGCCTGTCTTGCTAGTTCATTAGTAATTGCTACCTCCTACCATCTCTTTTGTCAGCGAGGGGTAGGATTTCCTCCTACACCCAGGGAAAAAAAAGGAGAAAATTAGATAGTGATAGAGGCTAAAATTAAAAGAAATCTGAGAAGAAATAGGCCAGGTTAATCTCTAATTCTGTAAGACAGCAGTTCTTTCTTTAGATTTTAGGTGAAAAAATCATTCTTCTCTTGATAGTGGTATGTTTAGGGGACCAGGCAACACCGATGTTGCTGGGCGGAGAATATTTCCACATAGGTCATCTGCTTGTACTTTGGACTACTAGCTAGCATGTATTGACATTACACATTTGATTAAGACATTCTGAAGCGGAAAGCTATCTGCAATTCAGAAGCAGTTGCACACGATACCTTGGTTGCTTCACAGCAAGAGGCCGAGGCAGTTGCGAGGACAGTATAGGTAGCAACACTTGAAACGAAAACATGAGAGGAAATAGTTTGCCAGAACTCTAATGTGGTGGCTTGCGTATCTTTTTCGTTATCTCAGCTCTGTCTGCACTGCAGTCACAGCAGTGACGATACCTGAGCTGGCTGTAAAGTAATTGGTGTGCATACTGCTACCGACAGCAGCAGTTTGTTGGAATTTGTTGCAAAAAATGTTATAAAGCTTTCTTATGAAATTTTCCAGTCACCTTCCCCGTAACTTGGAAGATTTTCATTCCCGGCATGTTAAAAAACTTTCCCTTTCACTTTTCCACATTCCATTATACTTAAGTGTTTGGTGACTGGAGTAAATGTTTTTTCACAATTAATCTGTTTCTTGGGTCTGTGGCTGCAAGTGATCAGTGAATGTTTATTTCCCCCTCGCTCCCAAGAGCTTGCTATACAATTTGAAAATGCAGTCTAAATACATAGAGTAAAAATAGTCCATCTTGTGCTGACGTTGAGACTTGTTTGGAAACCATGTGTTTTGTTGGATTGTCATCACCTGTCGTCATGTCATGAGTTTTCAAAACTAAAGTAAAGGTATTCCACTGTCAGTACTGAAATATGCAATAAGAAAATGTTTTAAGGGAAATAACATTTGACAGTCCTATTCCTATTCCTTTCCCTTGGCTGTTGTCATGCTAGTAGGTTTTTTTTGTTGTGGAGGTAGACAGCTTATAGCTTCCTTATGCATTCAGAGAAGTGTTTGAGCTTAAGTGGTCACGATCTCTGTTTGAATCATCAGTAAGAGTTATGTTATAAAACAGGTTGTGTGGCATTGCTGACACTTTATTCTACTGAACTAGAAAATTACTTGCAACTTCTTGCCTTTAGACCAAGCCGCCTTTTTTTCCCCACATCCGGAAAGCCCAGTAATTGGTTTTCAGGAAGTCACTTTTGCCTTTTTTCGTCTTTATTTCTTTAATGGCTTGGTTATTTTGCCTATTGCCTAGACAACTGGTGTCCACAAGCATAATGACTGTTAGCATTAATTGACTTTTCTATTGTCAGTGTAATGCAAGATCAAAATACAAGTTCATATGGAACAGACAAATAATACTCATCAAAAATGGAGAAGAAAAAGGAATGCATTTTTATTTGTAAAGAGTATGAAGTTTATTTGTTGAGATTCAGATGACTCCTAAGATTTTTAAGGTTGAAGTATAACATTAATACACTTGTATTGATTCTCCAGTCTGTATG
>VZSC01010929.1:107622-124806 GCA_013398225.1 Steatornis caripensis
AGTCTGTATGATAGATAAGTATTGATTCTTGGGGATCAGTACTTGGGTGAATATTTTTGATTGATAAAGAAATTGATTCAATGTTTCGTATTTCCTATTGATGTACAAGTCAGAGAGTTTAGCCAGAAAAAAACTAAAGCAAATGTGACCTTTATTTTTCAAAGGACTTGATTGTGTATATCTTTGCTATGCTCCCTGTTAATTTTTTCAGCTTTTCTTTGCAATAACTTATTTGACTCAAGTTTTGGAACTTCAGAAAAACGATATGATTTCTTATGTATTTCTTATGGATCCTGAAAAGGATAAGATTTCCTATGTAATTCACTCAGTATCTCTCAACATTAAAAATAGATCTGTGAAATTCTTTTGATTTTTTGGCAATTTCTCATCGTCAGCATGCAGTGTTGGATATTTTCATTTCTAATAAAAAAATGTAGCTGATGTTTAAACAAACTTCAGCCTAGCGTGAAAGTGGAAAATTTTTACATCAGTACTAGAAGAGGAAAAAACAGTATTAAAAGTATTTGTCAAGATTCAGCCTTTTCTGTCATTTCAGTCATTTCTATTGCTTTCAGTAGAAGTTTTAGTCACAGATTAGTATTTTGTTCTTTAGATTTCAAATCTTCATTGTATCTTTGCTTATTTGGCTGTGTGTATCTATTTCTTCACATGCAGAAAGGTTACCTTGGGTAGAGCAGGAGAACTTACGTCTCACACATCTAGTACAGTTAGGAGTAAGTTGTGGCATACAAGGAAGAGTAAACCAAAGAGCAGAAATACATATTAAAGTACACTTATGTAAGAGAATATTTTTAAACTGTGCTGGCTTAGTGGTGTGGATTTTGTAAAGGCATTCTCATATGGTCTTATGAACACATACAGTTAAAAACCAAGACAGTCTTGAGCGTAGGACTTGATTCTGTAGAGATCGTGGAGGGTTGAGAGACTAAATCAGTTGTCAGTGCTCGCTCTTATTTTGCTTGAAAGGTTTGAGGCATTATTTAATGGGGTTTTTTGTAGTTTTTACTGCAGAGCCAGATCCAGCTTGCATACAGTTTGCAAGAGCTTTCACATTTGCCTTTTTCAATGCTTTTATTAAAAAAGAAAAAAAGGACAGGGAAAGATAAACACATGCAAAAAAAGTCCCGCTACCTCTGAGGCATACTCAAGATTCTGAAAATGCTTTTCTGAGCAGTGTCCGTCATAATGGAATCTGGATCAGACCAGATCAACTGTAAAATGGTTTTACTTCCTTCCATTGTTAGAATAGCAATATGTTAACATCTAAATATGCCTTTAGTATTCAATTACACTATTACATAAGAGAAAATAATCATAGATTAGGTAGTGGGGAAGGAGATGGAAAAATGGATTCTGAAACCAATTTCCTATGCTGTGCTTTAATGTCAGGTTTCTAGTTGATTCTGAGGCGAGGTGAACTGTCCTGAAAATCATCAGGAAAATTGGGTATGCTTCTGTAGTGTTGACTTACGGCTTCATAATACTTTGTTGTGGTGCTTCACTATTCTGAACGTGTTTCATGTTCCAATTCCTTGCAAACTTTTTGTCCCAGAATGGAATCCAAATTTGTCTACTGCATGACTCGAATGATCCCTACAGAGAACTGAAGATTGCTACGCACATTTGTCCAGAGCAAATTCTTCTTCAAAGATTAATATATAGATACATTGTTTACATTATTTTATTTCCAGAAGTACTGCTTTTGGATTACATACTTTTCAACAGTAGCCATGCAAATACAGTGAAAGAAGTTGAGTTTTTTCATTTTAATATTTTTCTAGTTAAATTTTTCCATTTGGAGAAAAATGGTGAGACTACATTCAGGGATGAAAGCATCAGGTAGCTGATTAATGTGTCTCTATCGCTATATATTTTTTCCATTCTGTTAGATATCTATTGTTTAGCCATACCTGCTCTTATATACAATCAAATGGTGCAAATGTTTTAAATAACTGTACTTTCAGTAATAATCCATTNATTCTGTTAGATATCTATTGTTTAGCCATACCTGCTCTTATATATAATCAAATGGTGCAAATGTTTTAAATAACTGTACTTTCAGTAATAATCCATTTACTCCTAAGTAGTATCTAAGCAGTCTTGTTTTGTCTTGCTGTTCATTGAAGTCAAAGTAGTTAAGATGTTAAGCATTGAGAAAATGAACAGAAAACTCAGCACCGATCACCATAGAGCCTTTAACTGTAGCTTATAGCCTTTTCATAGTAAAGAAACTTTTTTGATCCCAAGAAATCAATTCTGTCATAAATATTTATGCTTACGTGCTGTGTTATTATATAGCTGTTAGTGTATTTCTATTATTTTAAGGATTTTTAAAAAATTGTTGCAGGCTAGTAGTTAATTATTGTGTTGAAAATTTTAGTTGTAATTGCTCCAAAACCAGATATTCATTGTGACAGCTCTGAATTATGTAAAATATGAAATCTTCCTGTCAAATTGGCTGAGTCACATATTTCTCTCAACTTTTTTTTTTTCCAAAGCTATTTCAAATGTAAGAAACTGCTATGCAGGGTACAAGATAATTAGAAATAATAGCACACTTCAGTATTTTTACTTGAACAGTTTCAGCTGCATGAAATTTAAATTGGCCATCTAGGCTAAAGAGCTGAACACAGATGGCAGAGTAATGGATGGATAGTGATCTACTTCACACTTGAAAAGACTACCCTAATTTTATGGGCAAGGAAATACAGTTTTAAAAACATAAGACTAGAACAAATAAAAATCTTTCAGAGCAGACTGTTTAAAAGCAGTAGAATACATGATATTATTCACAATTTATAGGTGGTTTGCCTTTGCTGTAAGATGTATCTCTTTTAATAAAAATAGTAAATGTTTTTGAAGTACACATTGAAATTTTAGCTAGACCATGTAAATAAGAAGTTTGCGTACTGCTCTGTTTCTCTTTCTGTGCAAGAGTTGTCATTTTTTTTATGCTAGCGTCCTCACATAAGTCACAGAATGTATCTTTTGCCGTTTCTGAAGAGGAAATAAATTGTCGGTTTACCTGCAGGGGGTGAGTTACAGTCAATTCTGTTCAAGAGCCATTTTGAATATTCTCTTATTTCTGAATAAAACAAGATTTCTGTTTGGATTTTGAGGACTTTTATTAAATCTGTTCTTAAACTTCATTCTTTACTTCAGTTTCTCGTGGCCTGACTTCTGGTTTCGTAACATTTGTGGTCTTTCCACCTTCTTTGAGGATGGGATAAGTGAACAGAGTACCAGAATAGAGCATGCATAGTGTGTTTGTGTCTCTGAGGAATTAGACCAATTCCTGTGGTCTCGGTAGCCATCATTCCTTTGACTAATCGTTCAAATGATTTTCGGATAGTAGCAGTACATTGAGTTAAGGCTTCCTGTGTACAGTAAAGGAAACCAGAGATCTTTGAAGCTCTGGAGATCTTGTGTCTCCTTCACTTCAACGATTAAAAGCTGCCATAGGCACTTAAGGGTTCGCTAACTGGATGTGGCGAATCATTAGTATATTTTGTGATGGCGCAAAAATGATGATAAATCTTCAACTGTTCTTGCATTATTTTTGTAAGACGACTTCACAACCACAAACTAGCCCAAAATTTGTCCTTTACTCTTGCATGTCCTTTCTAGGAGTAATTTCTGAAGGAAGAAGCCCTTGAGAACTAGACACTTTATAGATACCTGGCTAATTTTGCAAAGTTAAGTAAAAAGTAATAATCGTGGCATTGAGTAAAGAGGAGAATGGTATCTTAACTGAATGTCTCAATTCTTGCTCTTATGTAAGACAAAGCCTTGGTTTCAGATGGTCCTGTGGGATAATAGGTGTGATTCTTAAGCTTTTCTTTCTTAAAATCGCATGAGAACTGGGAAAATGAACTTTTGGAAAATAGAAAATTTAGTGTTTTACTATAAGTAGTCTTGAGCTGATGTAAATTTTTGAAAACGTCCGTTCGCAAGTGAAATCTAAAGCAAGCCTTTTAGTCTCTGAGGTGGCTTATGTTGACAAAACGGTTCTCCCAGAAGATGGTGAGAGTCTTAACATCTTCAGTGGTAATTAGGTCAATAACAGGAATTAAAAAAAAAAACCTTTAAAAATTACTAAATCAAGTAATGATGGAAAAGATTTCTTTAAACAAAATAACACAGTATGGATATTAATCTGCAATTGGACTTTTGTAAAACTCTTGTCTCTTCGATCCCTGGAATAAGATCATTTAGGGGGCTGCAGGGTTTTTTGGTTGTTGTTTCGCTCTGGAAAGCTGTTTGTACAGCTAATTTTGTGCAGACTTCTGTACCTCAGATCACAGCATCACACCAGCAAAAGCAGATCTGTTAGTTACTCTGACATCAGGACAAGCTTGATCCAGATGAAGTATAAGCAAATAATAACACTTCTGTTGACTTGATGAGAGCACGCAACAATACTGCTTTTCAGCTTTGTGGTGGCTGTGGTAGGGCAGCTGATTCTCTGTTCAGTTTAGGTTTCGAACAGAATTACAAAGTGTTTTGAATGGATTTGTGCAGAGAAGCCAGAGAGCTCTGCTGCTGTGCATCGTGTGAATGTGTGGATTCTTGATCTAGTAATTAGGCAGCCTAATACCCAGTTTACGGTCTTGAGATGTAGATCAAGACTGTCACCATTTTCCCTTTTTGTTGGTGAGAGAACTTGTTGTATACAGCTTACTCCAGTCCTTTCTCTCACTTCTTTTAAATACCTTGTGAGTCTCTTCTATGCTTATAATTTCATAATTTGGGTGTACTGCTTCTGACATGTAATTTGCTAACAGTCTTTTTTTAGTAGATGTTTAAATATTGGTAGGATACTAGCAATGAAAATAGATGATAGGGTTTTTTTTTTCCCTAGTGCTGCATGGTGGTAGAACATAGTTTCTCTTCCATAGCTCATATGCTTTAATGTTATTGAAGACTGATAAGCCGAACAGAGAATTTAAGTAGCTTTTCTATAAATTAGAATATGGACAGCAGAGTACAGGTTGAGTTGTTAAACACTAATCATCAAATTGAGGTTGGGGTTGTGTTTTGACCTTTATAACCTGTGCAGTTCTTGTATGTTTACTTGGTTGCTGGCCACCTTCAAAGACTGTTGTATGAGATTTTGATAATCAGTTTCTTTTACATCTGTTTAGTTTCAGTAACTGTATACAAAGATAATACGTATTTTTACTTGTTACTTCTCTGAAAATTGAAACTGCTTTTTTTAATCAACTCCTCTTTAATTTAGCAAATTCAGTTTTTATTCTTGGAAACCACCTTTGCTTTCATTAACTTGAGTATGTTTTATATCTTTTGTGTAAAGCAAAAGTGAATGTGCCTCTACTGCGATTTTAGTCAGACAGAAGGCACTTTATGCCTACCACATTTGCTGCCGTCATCAAGTTTCTCCTACAGCTCTTTTCACAATAGAGTTAATGAATTCAGAAGGGAAATATTTCATAATTGCATAACAATTTGTATCTGTTTTTAATTTCTTCGTGGTCAGTAACTATGTTTTAGACCCTGCTTCCAACAGCAGAGTTAGCTAAATTGTGAAGCACCAAAGCTCTCTTGATTTCTGAGACAATTTTGTAAACGTTCATCATCCTACTGTATTATGTTTTAGTTCTGTGGTGGATTCTATTGTCTACTTTTCAGTTGATGTCCTGAGCTCTTCATCTGCATTTATTTGGAGCCTCTCCTCTCCAGTAAGAATACACTCATAGAGGTGGAAAGTATAGTTGTTTGGATAGTCTTAAGAACTAATGAACTGACTGTGGAAGTATATGTAGTACGTCCTTAGTGCTGTTGAAATTGCCTCACTTGTGTTACGTGTGCAGCAGGAAAAATAAGGTAAGGTGATCCTGAGGAAGTTCTAAGCAAAGGAGTTCCTGACTGCAGTATAGGAGGTAAGAAAGGAAATTTTAAAAGACCAGCAGTGGTTGTTCTTTTATTATACAGAAGGCAAGTTTATGCATGCCTGACCAGGTAAAGGAAAGAGGAGAGTGTTAACCTATAGTCATTCTTCGGCAAGGCATCTTAAGAGTCTATGGTCACGATAGCATTATAGTAAAAGAAGAACCTGAACTGCTGAGGCAATGAAGATCATTTAGAAGAGCTAGGAAATCCCCAGATTATGTCAGAAGTGCTTATTTAAATACCATCTCCGTGATACCCTGGTAAAAATCCCTTAAAAAAAAATGTTCCTGATGACCTCTATTAGGGACGTACATGGATCAGAGATGGGCAGTGGAGGAATGGTGGTGTAAGTTTCACCAGCTGTGGGGAATAGAAGATACAGATATCCCAAAAGGCTGTTGGAGCAGTGAGATGGTCCCAAATGTTTGAAATTACAATTAAAAAAAAAAACCTGAAAAGTCCATGAGATTAATCCAGTCAACTGATACCTGACTGTAGTATTTTTTAAGTGAAATATGATCATTTAGTAATTTTTAAAATTTTAAAGTAACAGGATCTGGAAATAGAACCTCAGATTTGCTCTCAATTTCAGTAAATTTAGTCAAAGGTTTATGGCTTGTTCCAGTGTCTCATTCTGATGCAAGAAATGGTGATGTCTACAGGATTACTGTTAGAGAAAGCACCTATATTACATGTACTATGTTGGGAAGAAAAAGATGTGAGTTTATTACGCTATGTAAATATACAATATATTTTTAGATGGGATATCAACTGTACTGCAATCCAACCATTTCTTTCATACGATTAAAATCAGAAAAGGCAGAAATGAGAGCTTCTGAATGGTTCAGCTGAAGGAAGCATGTTCAGTTCAGTAGACAGAAATAAATCACTTTTCTGTTTCCCTATTGTGTGGTTGCTATAACCAGGCTTTCATTAAGACTACAATTTCTTTGTTACTAGCAAAGTTTGCTTACTGTTATTAAACACCAACATAAAGTTACCTAATTGTGTATGTGTATGTTGTCTCTATGTGAAGTAAACCTATAGTTTACTACAGTAAATAGTGCTAGTGAAAGCCTCTGCCATTCCAGTTTGCCACTCAACTGATAAGAAATTTCATTCTCAAGTCTTGTTGTAAAGTTGTACTAAAAACATAGAGTCTAGGGAGATAAAAAATTAAGGCTTACTTCATGGCAACAGTCTGACAGGTTTATATTCTGACGTTTTCACCAGAATGTAAGAGTGAAATAATTGTGTAAGGAGAATGTTAAAGGGGATTTTTAAAAAAGTTATTTCATTAAAAAAAGTCTTAAAAAGCAAGTGTAGTTTGGTTTGCATAATAAAAACAATTTAACAGCTCATTTTATTTACTTCACAGATAGATCTGGTTGCCAGGTGTTGTGCTGAAACTGCATTCAAGATACAGGACGTAAATTTCAGTATGATAGTACTTGATTATTTTGTGCTTTCACAAATTACTAATGAGGCATAGATGACTAGTCCTTGTGAAGACCTTCTCTTGGGTTCCCTTTTATTAAACAGAAGTGTAGAGTAATTTTAAAGAAAGCAAACCTATAGATATTAAATACAAGTGCTACAAGTGAAAACCAGAAGCTTCTTGGACTACTTAATTTCAGGCTTATGGATCCTAGTTATCAAAAGGAAATAAACTGCTGTGGGAGGATTCTTCTGATTACTATTCAGCATGCTTGGTTATGTTGAAAAGTAGCATAGGGGTGGTGTGACAGATATCTACGTTCTAAGAGAAGTTTCTAAATTTATTTTAAAGAATACTTTGGCAAAAGGATACTGTTTTCCAAGGCTGTTGAGCTGGGTAATTAAAGAACAACTCAAGTACTTGACACAGAAATGTCAGTTTGGTGAAAGAATAGCATATCCTAAAATTTTTAAGAAATAGGCCTTATGTTATACCAATCAAAACATAATATTTTACTCTTTGAGATGACAGATTACATCAATTGGACTTTGTATCTCAAAGGTTGAAAGACAGCATGCTAGAGCAGGGTTTTCCAAAGGAGGCTATGAAGCAGTAATAAAAATAGCTAGTGAGAAAAATAAATAAATATCTGCATTAATTACTGAGATAACATCTGTTGCTCTTAAACTTTGCATACTAATTTTGAATGCTAACACTACTTTAGCCTGAATTTTCTAATATATGTATCTTCATCCTAGCACATGGATTCCAGAAAGAAAAAAAATTGAAACCAAGCTACTGAAAGAATGTAATGGGAATTGAGGAGGAACTTCTTTACTGTGAGGGTGACAGAGCACTGGCACAGGCTGCCCAGAGAGGTTGTGGAGTCTCCTTCTCTGGAGATATTCAAAACCCGCCTGGATGCATTCCTGTGCAACCTGCTCTAGGCTAACCTGCTTTAGCAGGGGGGTTGGACTAGATGATCTCTAGAGGTCCCTTCCAACCCCTACCATTCTATGATTCTATGATTCTATGAAAAGGAGGAAGGAATTAGAGGAGCTTGGATGGCTCTTACGCTGTAGAGAAATAGAGGTCCCACGTGTCCTTCAGCAACTCAGTTCAGCCTGTAGTGATAGGACAAGGGGTAATGGTTTTGAACTAAAAGAAGGTAGATTCAGACTAGAAATAAGGAAGAAATTTTTTACCATGAGGGTGGTGAAACACTGGAACAAGTTGCACAGAGTGATCGTAGGTGCCTCATCCCTGGAAACACTCGAGGTCAAGTTGGACAGGGCTCTATGCAACCCGATCTAGTTGAAGATGCACATAGTTGGGGGATTGGACTAGATGGCCTTTAAAGGTCCCTTCCAACCCAGACTATGTGACCATCCAACCAATTCCTCATCCACCAAACCGTCCATCCATCAAATCCATATCTCTCCAATTCAGAGAGAAGGATGTTGTAGAGGACCGTGTAAGAGGCCTTGCAGAAGTCCAAACAGACAACATCCATAGGTCTTCTGTTGTCCACTGATGTAGTCATCATAGAAGGCCACTAGGTTGGTCAGGCAGGATTTGCCCTTGGTGAAGCCATGCTGGCTGTCTCGAATGACCTCCCTGTCCACCACATGCCTTAGCATAGCTTCTAGGAGGATTTGTTCCATGATCTTCCAGGCTCAGAGATGAGACTCACAGGTCAGTAGTACCAGCATCCTCCTTTCTACCCTTTTTGAATATGAGTGCAATGTTTCCCTTTTTCCAGTCACCAGGGACTTCACCCAACTGCCATGGCTTTTCAGATACCGTGGAGATTGACTTGGCAACTACATCAGCTAATTCTCTCAGAACTATGGGATGCATCTCCTCAGGTCCTGTAGACTTACATATATTCAGATTCCTCAGGTGATTACAAACCTGATCTTCTCTTACAGTGGAGGGACTTTGCTCCTCTGGTCCCTGTCTTACGGGAAGAGAGGTTGCCGGTGAAGACTGAGGTAAAAAAAGTTAAGTACCTCAGCCTTCTCCTCATCTGTTCTTACCGTTTGCCAGTCTTGCTTGTCAGAGTGGGTGTACTTCCTCAGACCTTACTTTTCTGGCTGACATACTGGTCGAAGCCGTTCTTAGTATTCTTTGCATGTCTTGCCAGGTTCATCTCTAGCTGCACCTTGACCTTCCTGACCCCATCCCTACACAACCAGGTAGCATCCCTGTACTTTTCCCAGGATACCTGTCCTGCTTCTGCTGCCTGTGCATTTCCATCTTGCCTTTTAGTTGGACTAGCAGGTCTCAACTCAGCCATGCTGGTCTCTTGCCTTCCTTGTCTGATTTCTTACATCTGGGGATCGAGACCTCTTGTGCTTTATGGAAAGTGTCCTTGAAGATCTACCAGCTCTGTTCTGCTCCCTTGGCCCTGAGGACAGTTTCCCAGGGGGGTTCTATTGACTTAACTCCTTGAATAGCTGAAAGTTTGCTTTCCTAAAATTCAGGGTCCTGACTTTACTCTTTGCTTGGCCCATGTCCCTCAGGACTGCTAACTCCACCACTGCATGATCCAGTGATCAGCCCAGGCTGCTTCCAGTCTTGACGTCACTGATGAGCTCACTTGCGTTGATGACCATCAGTTCCAGTATTGCATCCCCTCTGGTAGGGATGTCCATTACTTGGCTTAAGAAGTTAACCTCAGTGCTCTCCAGGAGTCTCCTGGATTGCCTACAACTCTCCCTGTGTTGTTTTTCCAGCAGATGTCAGGGTGGTTGAAGTCCCACCAGCAGGGCAAGAGCCTGTGAGCGTGATGCCAAGATGAATGATAGTGTTTGTAATTCAGAATAAATTATTTTGAAGACAGACGTAGAATTTCAGTTTGTTCTTCTGCCACGGAAACAAAAGACAGCAGATGAGTCTGCTCAGCGCAAATACGTGTTCAGAAACAGTGCTTTGTACATATTGTGTGATCCTTTCACTGCTTCTTTATAGAGATTTCATAATACAATATCCAGCTATCCTTGCTCTGACTTTAAGCTGTAGCTTGCAGGATTCTAGAGAAATTCAGCTTTGCTGTGTAACTGTGTGTGCTTTTGTTGATAGTATCAGTGTTGCTTGCCTGGTATTAGTCACAATTATTTTACCTTTTTTAATTCTGTTTTAAAAAAACATCTGGAGACTACTTGTTTTTCAGGTTTTGTTTGCTGATTATTCATGTCTGGTCTAATGTTATTGACTAACATTAATAGTTGTTACTTTCCCAGGTTTCCTATGTACTAATGCTTTCTTACTGATCTGTCATTTGCTTACAGATAAGTATTTTTCCACTTTTACTGGTTGCTGTTTGTCTCCTGTTCACTAATCTAGCTGACATCTTGTCACTGTCTCAATTCTGTATAACCTTTTTTTTTGTTGTTGTTCCTTAATCTTCCACTGGTCTCTGTTCAAGGTCCGGAAAACTTGCATGGATACCTTCGGGTAGAGAACTGGTTATTCGTAGGGAAGGTAGTGGAAATTCTGAGTACTGTCCTTTGATGTGCTAGACTCTGGGAGGAGAGTGGCCTCTCAAACTGATTACCAGTCACCTAAATTACGTATTTGTAATTTAGTAGTTCTGTTTAGTTTCAAAATTTGGGAACCCTTGGCTGGACAGTCTGTTACCTGGAGATAGAGCAATATGTAATATGGTGTGTAAAAGTCACGTAGGGAAGAATTATCACAGGCAAAGAACAAGGAACATCCAGGGATACAGAAAGATCTTCCGTCTCTAAATCTGTTAGTCTCCATGAAGAGTTCTTGGTTTTGAGCCAACAGTGACAGTTGTGACAGCCTGATGCATGGCAGTTGCCTTATTTTGTATGTTTAAATGAAGATGTACTCCCCCCCCACCTGCAAGTATCCTGAAAAATACCTTTTGTGAGGCTTGGCAGGGTGACTTAAGTCGGGTGTGGGAGAGTGGGATGTTGCTGCAGGACAAGTAGAGAGACAGAAAAAGAAGAATCTGNACCCGCAAGTATCCTGAAAAATACTTTTTGTGAGGCTTGGCAGGGTGACTTGTCGGGTGTGGGAGAGTGGGATGTTGCTGCAGGACAAGTAGAGAGACAGAAAAAGAAGAATCTGCACGTGGTTAT
Source organism: Steatornis caripensis (assembly GCA_013398225.1). NCBI lineage: Eukaryota > Metazoa > Chordata > Aves > Caprimulgiformes > Steatornithidae > Steatornis > Steatornis caripensis. Next base: position 119,104 of record VZSC01010929.1, read on the forward strand.
TGTGTGGTGGGAATCGTAATGGCCTGCACGACTGCAGAGGGTGAAGGCGCTTGTGCCGAATGCTTTTACTTTATTTCTTACCCATTTGTTCTTGTTTTCCCATGTCATCTTTCCTTAACAGCATTTGCTGTTGTCCTTTACTTTGTTCACACATTGCATTTATTTCAGATCTCAGTTTTTGTTTAACTAGGCTAAATAAGCTTAAGGCAAAACTCTGCAGTTTTTTCAAGCTACTTTCCTGGTACACAGCAGTTAAACTACACTGCTCCCAGTGAGGACAGTCTTATCTTGCATTTGATGTGCACTAGTGATCAGTGCTCTGCTTCCTTGAAGATACTAAATTAGCTTAAGCAGGCTTATGCTTTCTTTTCTGCCTTGTAAGGGCACATTGCCACCACCTTTTTGTTGCCAACGTAACTATTTGCAAAGCCGCTTAGTAAACATATGTCAAAACTCTTCTTTCTTTCCCAGGTTGTCATCTAGATCATCATTTGCATTAGCAGTCATGTCTTTCACCTATGTACTTAGTATCCTTGGCAATGGATGCTGAAATGATCCGTGTGTGTGTGCAGTTGACCATTATGTGGCAGCCTGAACGCTTCAGACAGATGTAGCAACATTTGTCTCAATGTTGTAACAGAACACATTGGTCCCTTGCTGGGATATGATGACTGCTATGTAAAAACTAATACAGCAGAAAAATTTGTAATTGACTTACTGTTCTGTTAGTGAGGAATCTCTGGAGTTGTACCAATTACAGGATTGGAGGAGGGGAGAGAAGACAACAATCCGTGAGGTTTTAAAAAATACTGAATTGGAGCATTTTATAACTTTATGTAAAAGATATTCATTAATTCAAACAGCTTTTTGAACTGTGGTTCAAAGATGGTTTATTGCAAGAACGGGTTTATTTCCTGCCCCTTCAGAATTATCTGTAAAATATCTCGTTGGAGGTATTACATGTACTCATCCTGACTATGAGAAACTTGTTTAGACTGTTGTTTCTGTCAGGAGTTACTTTCTTAGTTGTAGCTAAGGTATTCCATCTCTGTTATTTCAGAAATAGTAATTGTACCACAGGTTATTATTGTCAGAAATCTCTAGAAAAATAAAGAATACAGAAGTGGCTGATAAATCTTATTCATTCAGTAAATCTCCAAAGAATCTGTTTTATCATGCCATTTTTTGTCTTAGTATCTTGTTTTGTGTCTTAATGTGATACCTTCAGTGCATCGCATCTTAAATGTGGCCTGTTACTCATAGGAAAAACACGTGTGTATGTTCTCAGTACTGTAGAAAGTGATCTATACCAAGCTGCTTATAGTGTCTCTTACTTGCTAATTGAAAATTCTTCCTGTGTTGCTGTATTATGCTTTCTTCCAAAAAACCTAACAAAATAAATCCCTCTATGCTTGTGAAACAGCTTTGTTTCTCGTGCTTTGTCTTCTGCATGCACATAGAATGTAAGAGAAATGCACCCAAAGCTGTCTGTTTTTAAACCGTTCCCGATTCCCTGATGTTACTCATCTGCACAGACATGTATGCATGCAGAAATTATGGAAAGGTTTGGGTTTACTTTTGCCTTGTAGGTTTTAATGGAAGGCCTTTCTCTCTGGGTTGTTTGATGGGGTTTTTTTGGTGTTCACACTATGCAGAACATGTATCAAGGTTCAACAAGTAATGAACCCAAAAATTTGACATGTGGAGGAAAAATTGTGAGCTGTAAATTTGCAGCAATTGTACCAATTAACCAAAGAAAATAAATTTTTTGTGATGGTCTTTTAATGATTGCAAAGCTTTTTTCCTGAGCTCTGTTACTACTCTCAATTGGTGGTTAATTTCCAGGCAGGCCATGATAAAATTTCTTCAACAGCTTCCCCAGAGTAATTAATTTCTGTTTTAAGAGAAGACAGCCAAAACTTTTTTAAAATTTTGTTTAGAAACTTGTATGACTGTTCTTTGTTTATCCAAATCAGGAGCGTTTTCAGTTTTTATCTTAGTTTATATTGCTATGATGTATTTGTTATGTCTCTTGCTGCTTGGTTCAAGAAAATCAAAGTTGAAAGCTTTTCATTGCCTTAGGTCTTGGGTTGTAAACAGCCCTTTTTTGTGAGCCCAAGAAGCAGCGAATGTTGAAGACTCTCTGGTCGTAGAAGTTCAGATACTTACAGGACAGGTGGTGCTGGGCTGAGAGCAACTGAAGGTTGAGAAAAGGTTCTTCAGTATGACATTCTTTGGTTTCATGTCTGAATGATGGCAAGGGGAAAAAAAGAAGCAGCAAGCCTTTAGTTTTTGAAATTCCATGCCTTTTATTGACAAAATTGCTCAGACTCTCAAAATATTGCAGATGCTTTTCAGTCTTAAAACTAACATTGTCGTCTTGAGCCTAGAAGAGGTTTTCTGCTCAGTTTTCTTCCAGAGACTGGCTCATTTGCAAGAGTGAGGAAGATGATCCCTGGAGTGATGTTGTACAACTGCCACTAAAGCAATCTCAGGATTAGGGAGCAGCAAGCCGTGTGTGCACAACTTTTTTGTTTTTTAGATTTTTTTTTTCTGAATGCTGTATTAAGGCTTTATGCATATTAATCAAAACTAGTAAAATTACAGGCATTGCTTTTGATTTCCAGTGCTCGTAACATCTTTGAGATGGAAAGTTGCTTGGCTGGTTGGTAGTATGTATGCTACATTCATGTAACCTTCTGGTTTTTGCCTTCCCCTTCAAAAGAAAAGAGACTTCCAATTTATGGGTCTGACAGCAAATGCAGGAAGCTTTGCCAGTCAGCTCATTCATTTTGTTGCCTTAAATGTCAGCCAATTTAACCAGACTCATACTGTGTTTTTTCACTTGGCTGTTGAGAGAGCAGAACCTTTGGTAATTAACGTAGAGCTATTCATCAGTACAACCTATCTAATCCAGGGAGATTTATCAAATAGAATGTCTCTGTTGATTTTGCTATTTGATGTTGCTTGTATCCATACGGAGAAGAATACTTGTGCACATTTTAAAGAATGTAAACTTGCTGTGACTACCTAAGTAACACTTTTTTTAGTTCAAGACAAGGAAGAGAAGGACTGCAAGATTTTACTCTTTTGGCAGATTTGGTGGTTTTGTTATAAATTCTGTACCAGTAGTATAGTTAAATATGCCTGTAGTAATGATCAGTATATTTTTTAACTTAAAGGATTATTTTTAAAAAACCTTTTATTTTAATTTCTATACTTTGTTACTCTTTAAAGGCAAAAGGTCGGGGGGGGAAGATAAGGGAGAGTATTCACAATCTAAATTAAATTAGGACAAGTTAATTTTCATTTATTTCCTCTGTTCTCAGAGGTTCTTTCAGTTGATGATCTAGATCAGGAGCTGAATATAGATGCTCTTACTCACTTTGGGAGGAGCCTCTTTGCCTGTATTAACTAGGAAAACTAGCCTCGGATAAGAACTTAACCTTTGTGAGTACTTTTCTACGTCCAGTTTTCAGTAGTTGTTTTGACTGCGACTCTATAAATACGTAAAAATGGACTTCACCTCTGAGTTTAATTCCATATAGAATATTGTTTTATTCATAAAGAAAAGGTTGTGAGCGCCCTTTTGCCTTTTTTCACTGGGAGGTCAAACTGGGCTGTGATATTTGACTTCATAATTATTTTTTCTTGGTCAGTAGCAGAGCCCTTGTTTGTCAGATGTCGCTTATATCTGTGCAGCGTCAGTTCTTTGACCTAATGCACTATAAAAGATAATAACTTTTTAAGCAGTTCTGTTCCTGACAAGAGAGTCTAGTTGGCCAGAGTCACTTTACTTCTAAAGAGCGAGCGTGCAAAAATGCAGTAGAACATTTTGTCACCAATGTGAACAAATGTGAGTTGAAACAAATGCAAAGAATGCAATGAGTAAGGTGCCATATTTATAATCCATTCTTGTAGAGTATAATTGTGATTGTAAGGAAGTACATCTTTGTTAGATGTGAATTTTACAAGTAAACTTGTGGTTTATGTTCTTAGATACGTTATCCATATATTTCTTATTAGTGTAATCAGTAGTTTGCTCTGTATTTGATACACAGCATGCTTATGTGATCAATAGTTTTTTTATTTCAGGTATATTGAGAACTGTTTAATAAATATAAATACTATGCAAAGCTGGTTTTCTTCTTAGATTAAGGGGACAATATCCTTGACAGATGTTTCCTGTTTCTGTTTTTAATTAAAATACTGTTTGCAGTACTCCAAGTTTTTCAGACATCTCTTTCTGACACAAGCTTGAATTATCACCTTCAGAAATACTTATTCTTGTTAGATGCATTTAAAATTATTAATGCAGCCAAATGAATGATGCGTAGTTTTTTACGTGCTTGAAAATACTTAACAGAACTGTAACTGGTGTAATTAAAATGCTAGAGGAAGGTTAAATGATTATCTGTTCAGATTTGAATGATACAGTGAATGGCACCGTGGATTTTGAGAATCGTTAACAACTGTAATGCTGAAGACCATATGAGAGGGATTTTCACGATTCTTGTTATTCTTGTTTCTGGTTTTGTGGACCGTTTTTATTCTTCAGTTGGTAATACCTTACTTGATTTTCCATCTTAGATCCTAAAAAACCGTAAGTCTCCTGACAGAATCTTCAGATCTCTTCAAAACTCTTCCACAGTGTACCTTTTTGCAATTTTTTTAACAATCTTTACAGTTTGGTCCACTGCTCTCTAAACGTACCCATTTCATTGTAGTGATTCTGTTTAAATCAGGTTGAGTGTTCCACATGTGTATTTGTACCTCCTGCTGTCCTAGAAGTTCATATGGAGCCTACCGGACATGTACCCGGCCCTTTCAGTGTAGAACTGGCCATACAAGTATCCTGGCATCCTGTGCCTGTAGTTTGTTGATCAATCCTTAAGGGCCATGCTGTGTCCACACTGTTGTTCACATGCTGCATAGAGTTTCTGTTCCCATCCTTTCCTCCCGCTTTAGCTGTCGTCGTTCAGATGAGTTATTCAGAACAAGAACTGCCTTTAGATGTTTGGAAGACACCTACTGCCTTGTGAAGTGGCTTGTAAAAATGGTTGAATAGCAACTTCAGCGTGTATCTAAGTGGAAAAGTAACTTTTAAACACTTCATCTCTAGGTAGAGGCATCTTAATGCAGTACAACATCTGGAAACAGAAGAGTCAGCACTTGGTCTGATCCAAAGCTTAACTAAAGTTGAAGGAGAGGTTCCTGTTGACTTCAGAGGGCTTTGAATCAGCAAGATCTTAGGAGCTTTTGGTATTTGTGACCCTCCTGAAATCACAGAATGGCAGGGGTTGGAAGGGACCTCTGGAGATCATGCAGTCCAACCCGCCTGCTAGAGCAGGTGCCCCTAGAGCAGGGTGCACAGGAACCCATCCAGGCGGGTTTTGAATATCTCCAGAGAAGGAGACTCCACAGCCTCCCTGGGCAGCCTGTTCCAGGGCTCTGTCACCCTCACAGTAAAGAAGTTCCTCCTCATGTTCAGGTGGAACTTCCTGTGCTCCAGTTTGTGCCCATTGCCCCTTGTCCTGTCGCTGGGCACCACTGAGAAGAGTCTGACCCCGTCCTCTTGACATCCACCCTTTAGATATTTGTGAGCATTGATCAGATCTCCTCTCAGCCTTCTCTTTTCCAGGCTGAACAGACCCAGCTCTCTCAGCCTTTCCTCATAAGAGAGATGCTCCACTCCCCTAATCA
>VZSC01010929.1:125046-136277 GCA_013398225.1 Steatornis caripensis
ACTGGGGAGCCCAGAACTGGACACAGTACTCCAACTGCAGCCTCACCAGGGCAGAGTAGAGGGGGAGGATCACCTCCCTCGACCTGCTGGCCACACTCTTCTTAATGCACCCCAGGATGCCATTGGCCTTCCTGGCCACAAGGGCAAATTGCTGGCTCATGGTGAGCTTCTTGTCCACCAGCACTCCCAGGTCCTTCTCTGCAGAGCTGCTCTCCAGCAAGTCAACCCCCAACCCGTACTGGCACATGGGGTTGTTCCTTCCCAGGTGCAGAATCCTACACTTGCCCTTATCAAACTTCATCAGGCTTCTCTCTGCCCAGCTCTCCAGCCTGTCCAGGTCACGCTGAATGGCACCGCAACCCTCTGGTGAGTCAGCAAATTTGCTGAAGGTACACTCTGTCCCTTCATCCATGTCATTGACGAATATGATGAATAGGATAAATAAACTGGCTAAAATGTAAGTTATTAAGTAACTTAATTGCTTTTGAAAATTGTAGCTGAATTTGTTTAAACTTACAAGGATTAAGCACTCAGCATATGTTGATTGTGGATAAAGATCTTATGAATTCCTTTTTTCAAGGTACCACTGATAGACTACATAGAAGAAATTTTTTAGGGTGAGGGTGGTGAAACACTGGCAAAGGTTGCCCAGAGAGATGGTAGATACCCCATCCCTGGAAACATTCGAGGTCAGGTTGGATGGGGCTCTGAGCAACCTGATCTAATTGAAGATGCTCATTACCGGGGGGGGTTGGACTAGGTGGCCTTTAAAGGTGCCTTCAACCCAAACTGTTCTGTGATTCTGGGAAGGATCTGAGAGCTTGAAGGGAGTGGTGGGTTTTTTGAGAATTTTAGCTATCAACATAAGGCCTCTGATTTTTGGTGAATAGATGAGTGCAGAATCTAGTTGAGTTATTAGTTTGAAATCAAAATGTTTATTGTCTTTCTGCTGCATAGCCAGGGTGTTGTGGACATCAGTGTTTGTTAAGTGAGAAGTACTTTTCTACAGGCGTTGTGGAAAGCATTGGTCTGATACGTAGAGAACACACTTGTTTAAATCTTATTCTGCCTGGATGATTTAAAAACTGTGGGGTTTGTTTTCAGAACTGTATTACAGAGATCGCTTTGAGAGCAAAGCAGGAGTTTAAGACTAATGAATCAAACTCTGTTAATGACAGTGAGATTGTTTGCAAGAAGTAGCAGTTCCTTTAACACATTGTTGCTTCCTGCATTCATACCAGTAGAAGGATTGAATAAGTATGTCTCTGCCAGCTTTTCTGTGTTGTATCAGACAGTATTGTATCAGATTGCTTGTCCTCATTCTGTCTGCAGAAGACTAGAATTTGCATTAGTTGCATTCAGGTGTATGCATCTATCTGCTGTGACATCTTAAGATACCTGATTTGGGTACAATTTACTCAGAGTAGATAAATTAGCAGAATAGAACTTGCAAGCCCTGGGCTCTGTTCTAAGGCTCAATGAGAAAAATAACAGTGTGTGTTCTTCTCACAATTGGTAAGAACTTGGGGGAACATCAGGAGTCTTACTGCATCTGATCATAGCCACTAGATGTATATTACTATTTGGGTTATCTCCATTTCGGATTTAAATTAGATTTACTGTTAAATGGAGAAAGTATGCATTTGTTGAATTGGTGAAAATTAGTATCAGACAGTTTTCTTTGATTTTGTTAAACTGAATTAAAATTGACTTTTCTGTGAAATTGTTGTCATTTTAGAGAACCAGTACTGGCTTTGGATTGTTTAGATGATATTTTCAAAGGTCTGTTAACTGAGATTTGTCTCAAACTACCAAGATTTAGCAGGTTCTGCAACTTCAGGCAGAAGTAAGAATAAAGAAGCCAAGAAGTTAGGGCATTTCCAAGTGCTAGATACTGGTCACTTCTTCTTTTTTAAAAAATATGTGCATCCTTTACACATCTGAATTAGCAAGAATACTGATTGTTTAAGGGAGGAAAATCTGTTTTCATATCGGTGAGCATCTTTTCCTTTAAAAAACAATTTCAATAGAAGGAAACATTCACTCACACATGGATTCCCACTCCTGATTCCTTTTTACTGTTAAATTCTTTCAAAATCTAGCTCTGAACTTAATTCAGAATCTTGGTAAAAATGGTCCTTCAGCACTCGATGGAAACCATCCTTTAACAGGAGAAATTTTGTAACTATAGTTAATAAAATATTTGCTTTTATATTAGCTTGAGATTTAGAATATCTCTTAGGTTTTCTAATCCGTGTGTCTGTTAATTTATATGTAATACTCTTCAGCAGTAGATGTTTTTGATGAAAAAATTGTGTAGGCTTAAATATTTGCGAGATCAAAAGCCAGGAACAGCCTGTTTCCATAGAAAGGCATCTGTTTTTTCGGTTACTGCCCAAGTGGAAAATTGGAAAGAAATTGTTGTGCTGTCAGGTAGCTTTAGGGCATTACATAGCTAAAAATTGCACGTATGCTTTTTGAGAATAAGACACATAGGAAGATGCAGGTTTCAAAGAACACTGTAGGAGAATTGAGTAAAACCACATGTAACGGATGTGTCCTTTCAGGTTTTTTAAAAAAACTACGTTTTTAAGAGAAACATAGTCTATAATTTTGGAAAAATTAAAATAAATGCAGAAATACAGCAGTTTCAAGCAAGGTCTTTAAAGCAGGTCCTGAACAGGAAAAGTGAGTGTTCCCCTTGGAACATTCTCTGAATGCAGTTTCTTAACAATGAGAATATCCTGCTTTTGAGTGAGAGCGCAAAATTATTCATATTAAGGTGCGGCTTTATTGCACATACAGCAATGCATTAGAAGGGCGGTTTTGAAACTGCTGGCTTAACTCTATCTCCAGCAGTTATATTTTTATTTCCTACATATCCGTACCTAGTGCCTGAGTATTTCTGATTATGGTAGCTGTGGTTGTCTAAGATGTTATCCTGTTTTGTAGTCCACCTCTTTCCCCTTGGACACAGTTGTTTCTTTGCCTACAATTGCATTGTTCCTCTCAGACTTTTGGGCTCAAATCCCAAAAGTTTGCTGATGTCCATCCTTTTGTGCTGCTTACTGTCCTGTGCAATCTAGTCTTGTGGTGTTTTAGCCTATGCATGCATTCTCCTACCACCAAGAGACACTTCCAGCTTGTTCCACCAATTTGTTCTCCTTTCTGTTATGTAGTATCTAAACAAAGAGTGAGCTACACAGTTGAAACGTGTACACTTGAAGGGAAGATGTCAATATAAAAGCAATCATAGTCACAATTTTTTATTAAATGTAGATCTTTAGAGTACTGCTTCTTCCATTTTTCTTTTTGGAGGAAGACATCGAGGAAAATCTGATTTTCTAATTTTGTATGTTAATTACGCATTTGGAGTGCGAAGAGGTACAGGAAAAAGAATACAAGCAGCTCAGACTTGAAAGTATGCTGTGCTTGTGTTTGACATTGCCTGTGTGACTCTTGGAGGCTATGAGCGGATGAACAAGTTACTGTGAAATAAGGTCTAGGGTGAGTTGTCTGTATGGAGTAAAGAAGGACAGAATTGTGCTTCTTGTCATGTAAGGACAAACATACGGCACACTGCAAAGTTCACCTGCCAGCTCAGACTTGTGGCAATATGTTTATCGGTCTGGACCTTTGTTATTATTACTTGTTTGCTTACCGCTTTCCATGGAGAAAGTGGCTCCTGCTTTGTTCCCTGTTTAGTCTTACTGCCAGACTGTAGAGAAATGTCCATTCTAGCCATCGTTATCAAGCCCTGGCTATGTATTTCCCTAGGTGGGATTGAGTTTGAGAATTGCTTTTGTATTTAAGGCTTTTAGTGTTGTCCGCTTCCTCCTTTTGTGAAAAGAGCAAAATATAGAGAAGTTCAGTAACTTATCATCCATAAACAGGCTGAAAAAGAGAGAAGGTTCCAGCCTCTTCCTCCTCAGCAGGTTTGGTGAAAGAGGCTGCGGAGGATACAGCAGAGTGCACGCTCAATAAGTTTTCAGAAGACTGTTTTATTATTGGATTGTAAAATTAGTGTTCAAATATTCAAATGTGCTGTTGTGTTTTTTAAAAAACCCAAAGATTCCATTTTCCGTAACAGAAATAAAAATTGCAGAAATATATGGGCACCTAGCTTTCAAGACATTCTTCAGTCCAGTAGAGTAATCCTGCTTTAAGGATATTATTTTAAGGATAACTTACATACTGACTAAATTTTCTGTAAACCTTCCTGTGTTTTTATGTGAGATAATTAAATTTGGTTTTCTGATGAACTGTTTTTTTCTCACTTTTTGCTTTGTCATGGTTTTTTTTTTTCAGGCTTCCTTAAGCCAGACTTAATATTGATAGAATGAAAAAGTTTAAGAGGAGACTTTCCTTAACCTTGCGTGGAAGCCAGACCATTGATGAATCACTGTCTGAGCTAGCAGAACAAATGACAATTGAAGAAAACAGCAGCAAAGATAATGGTAAGCATATCTTTCACTTTCCAGAAAATGTAAGAATTTTAACAGGCCCTACTCAAGTCAGTGTTGTTGGGTTTTATTTCAGTTTTAACAATTGCATGGACTTCTTCACTAACCTGTTCTTTTGATTTATGTTACACTTACCTAGTTCTTTTGACAGGTTAATATGTTGTCACGTTTTGGTTTGATTTGCTTTGATATTAAACTGTTACACAGCTATTTATCAAAAGCTATTTAAATCGATATTCCAATGTGATGTGCAGCAAGGATCATAGATGCTCTTTCAGTAAACAAAATTGTATTCCCATTATTGTATGAATTTAGTGGGTCTCATGTCAACTTCATATGGCTTCAAATTAATTTTTTTTTACCAAAATCATTATTTGGTAATATACATGATAGTAATTGCTTAGGTATTATAAATAAAACTGTTTACCTTATTACTGGTGATGCAGTGCAGTAGCCTGAGAATTTGTCACCCTTTCATGTCTCTAGCACTTCTCTTCAGCAATATGAAGGCAGCTAGAAACATTCAGGATAACTAGCATGTCTGTGTATTCTTATGCAGGTCTTTGGCTGATCCCATAAACATACTGGCTGCTACAAAGTTCACATTAATGATGATACCGCTTTTGAATGCAAACTGCAGTAATAATGACTGGAAGACATTTTGTTGCTTTGTTCTGTTTCCTGGGCTACAGCTTTTAAGTCCTATTTCATCTTCTGTGCTGATTAGTGTTATTTCTGCTCTGCTGACATCTAAGATTTTCTCAAGTATGAAGTGATCTGAAACACTGTTTTTACCCACTTCACACTAATAAATGATTCTGAATTTTCCCATTGAAAACTGACAGGGCTGGAAAATTTGAGTAGTAGAGGCAATGGAATTTGCCCTGCAGACTTTTAAAACCTCATCCAAGATCTGTTGCATATCAAGCTTTTGAAAGCTGGATTTACCTTTGGCAAAACAAACCTATTCATATTTCTCATTTTTACCCTTAATCCCTGGTATATTTGTTGCTGTTGTCCTGTCTTCATCAGGGGCCATGCCCAATAGTTTGGAAAATGATGTTTATTAAAAGTTTTTATGTGTTGATACAACAGGTCTACTCTGAAACAATAATGTAGCATTTTTGCACTGGTATCTATGAAGTACTTTGAGACACTGAGCAGTTGTCATATGTGGTTTCATTTGTATTAGCCTTTGTTACTGATGCGTATTTTGTTCAGACCTGTATATACTTCTGACACGTTGATTTCATTATGAAAATAAGTGCGAAGAATATTACTTTCATGCTGGGAAATGAGCATCAAGAATTGCCACCAGTATCAGTGAATGTAGTGAACTGGATTGCTGAATGGATTAAGTTGAAAACAGGATCCAGGAAGAGTAAAAGATCTTATTTTAAACTGGATCATGTTCTGGGTGCCAGCTCAGAGGACAGAGGACACAGTATCTCATTTACAGAAGCATGAGCTTATGCCACCTTAAACCGTGTATGAATTTATTTTATTTTTGTAATATTTATCTGAGAATTACCTCAAACAGCAATAGTTGGATGTCTTCTGCATGCTTATCACCAAACTGTGACAAACTTACCTTCTCAGTGGATATTTGAAGTGATAAAAATACAATTTGAAGAAATCGAATGCTCCTTTTATTTTGCTTTACACATTATTTCATTGGCCAAAAGGAAGCTTATATGCTAATATTATGCGATACAGTACATGCTGTGCTTACAACTGCAAAATGTTGAGTGCCTTAGTGGAGTATCTTTGGACACATTGAAGTGGTTTTGATCCTCTTGAAAGAGGTAGGATAGTAAATATAAACTGTACTGTTGCTATGTGTAATCCTTAACTCATAATTTTTTATAATTTTAAAAAGTTTTACTGACATCTGCTTCATTTTTCTGATACTTCCAGAATGCAGGTATTAGTAGCTGTCCTATCTTTGATCTTGCAGAGATGAACAAGATCCTACTTTGTTTTCCTTTGTTTTTCCTTTCCAAGCCTCCTTTTCTTAGAAAGTAGGATTGGAAAAATGCTCGCTACACCAGCTAGTCCTGCTTTTCTAAAGGAAACTCTAACTTTCCCACAGGTCAAGATATTTTGGAAGAAGTAGTTTTCAGACAGACTGTAGGAATCCGGGTTTGGGCAAAAACAATTGCTGGAAAAAAGTCAGGAAATGAGTTCTCTCTTTTGGTGAAAGACAAGCTTGGTAGAGAGCATAGCCTGGAAAAAAATCTTCCAGTGAACATGATTAAAAAAACCTACTTACAGAGGAGTGCTTAAATTAGAAAAGTTTGTCTTGGCGTCTTGTAAAATCAGAGTGCTAAGAAGCCTATGCTAACAGTAAATACCCAGCTCAGACACATGAGGGGATGGAGTCTCTTGAAGACTAGTTGTGATAGCTACATTAAGGTCTTGAAAGTGCATCTTTTACTGTGATGGTGAAAATCTTAGAAGGCAGGAGTAACCATCTCCCTAGTTTTGCTTTTAAGAAGAATAAACAGCTCTGTTACCCTGTGGAACAGAGAAACACAAATGCACCCAGTTTGCAGGCTTTGGATCTGTTCTTAAAGGAACTTAAAAAGCAAAGTCTAGTAAATCAAAGGCAAGCCAATATCTTGATCTACAAAGAGTCAAAGTCAGGGATACAGTCTTCAGAAAGTGGTTCTTAGTATGTGGTTTATTTTCAAGCGTTATTATATCACGAACTTGAGAAACGAGAGTTGAAGGGCGTTGCAACTGTTCTCATGCCAGAAGGCAAGGATAGACAATGAACACTGAAGGCCTTTACAGGAGAATTCCTTCCCATTGTTGTTGTCCAATTTTGTTTTGTTTTATTAATCACCCATCTTGTCTTCTGTCATTCCGATTCGATGGCCTTGTTCACTGAAGGATATAATTTTATACAAGCTAGCTTTTTTCCTTCCTGGAAAACGACTGTGTTACTGGACCTTAGAAGTTGTAGAGGCTACATCCATAGAAAACCACATCCGTGCTGACTTAGGATTCATGCTCATCTCCATCTGATTTTCACATGCATGTCCTGCAAAATCTTTATTAGAAAGTTCCAGTTCAGCACTGCAATCCCAGATGTAGATGGCAAGCATATAGTATCAGGGACCTCTCCTTAGGGTCACCCTTGTGTAATAACCAGTCGTGTTCAGCCCTCTGGCAGATGTTTCCTCTCCCAGAGCAATTGCCTCTGATTTCAAGTAACTGCTGCTCCAATCCAGAGCCCACCTTGTCATTAACTCCAGCTTTGAGTCAGTGGGTTGTTTGAAGATTCACTTTTAAAGAACAGTACTCCTAATGCAGAACAAATTGTCCCATTTGCAATTCAGACATAAAAATAGATCTGTAACTTTTAATTTCTTCGCAGTGCATTGATACCACTGAATCAGCTAACCTTTTGACTGCAATCTCATTTCATACACAGCCTCCTTCATTGCGTGATGTCAGTACAATCTCAGTATGCAGTAGTCATCCATCAGCAGCAAAATGGGATTAGCAGGGATCAACCCATATTGTTCAGTGCAGTAGCACAGAGCTATTGCACTGAACGTAGAATAACCAACAGTTTTGCATTTGGTTTTAAGGTTTTTTGGAGCACTGCCAAATTATTTAGTGATCAGAAACCTATATATAATTAAATCTGCCTTACAAATTATGTTCTTCATAATTGACTTTAGGGTGAGGAAGCATCACAAAATCAGATGCATAAACCTTAAAAATAGAGGGACCGGTGAAATGCCTAACATACATCTGAAGCCTTATGAACTGTGGACTGTATGAAGTATACTTTGGGCTATTCTTTTATCTAAGTACAGAAGCTTTTCATGGTCTCTTTTTCAACATTTAAAACGAATTAGTTGGATTTGTTGTTTGTTTTTCCTTCTGTCTTAATTCAAGCACACTAACAATGTGCTGCCTTGCTTTTTTAATTCTTTAATTTTTTAAATTTGAAGTTCTGCCTTAATTCTAAGTTCTATCTTAATATGTGTATTCTGATTAATATTAAAAATACTAAATGGTAATTTGTAGCAGTTGACAACTAAATTTGCCTCTGAAATTTTTCCTTGCCAATGACATACTAATGAAATTTGGCTAGAAGTAACATCCAAATCATGCATATTTAAAACCCAATTAACTGTAAAATTTATGCAAATACTTTAAATACGTATGAATAAGCTTGCTAATGAAAGTGAAAAATGTGGCTGTATTGTTTAACATTATAAAATACATTATCACAAGCTCCAAGCATGTTTTTAAGAATAATTACAAGATATGTTCAAAAATACATCCACAGCACTTGCGTTCATATATAAGTAACTTGAAAAACCATTCTGTATTCCCAGTTTTTATTTTTATATGTAGATATATACACACATACATACTATACTAAAGCAAGTGACATTCTGATAGAAATGGCTTAATGAATTTCTAGAATAGTATTTTTCTCCATTTGGTCTGTTTTAGCTCAGTGATGTGATCATAGGATCCGGTCTCACAAACACTTGCATAATTTTTTTGTGATTTTACAGGTGTGAGTAATAATGGAAGGATCAGCTACGGTAAAGTGCGTAAGTGTTTTATAGGTTTAAGGCCTTTAATGACTAGCTACTATAAGAGGAATGTTTATAAAAATTGACACTTGGCAGTACTGTCTCAGAACATCCAAATGTCTTTGTAGTTGTAGTCATTTCATACCGTCTTCAGTACAGCTGAGAAACTCCTATTCCATCTGCTATGTGTGATTCCTTGAGTATGGAAGTAAAACGGTGCATTGCACCATATTTCCAAGATGTTCTTGAATTGAAAATATGAGCACAGAAATACTTAGTGGTAATAAATCCATACAATTTCTCTGTTGATACTGAAGGGAAGTATCAATATAAAAATAGGGGAGAAGGAAGAAATCCCCAGAAGTGCTAGAGCTCATTCTAGAGCTACAGATTACTGCAAATAACTGGCAGTTGTCACAGCTAAATACTTGTGCTGTCCCTTACACTGTACTGATGATGTTTTTATTATAGTCTGTATGTACCCTCTGTGCTGTGGCATACATCAATTTCTGTTATTACTGTTCAGTATGGTTTCTCCATCCCACGTACACTGCACAACATAGTGTTCTTTCTTCCCTTCTGTTTTAATTTGCTTCTTCCCACAGAACCTGGAGGCTCTATTCATGTGACGTGCTTATAAAGTCAAATGAGCATGAAAATTCAGTGCCTGAAAGCATGCTGCAGAGACTTGTAGTCTTGGGGGTGAGGGGTGTTGTCCACTCGTAAGTGTTTTCCTTCACAAGAACAACACAGGTTTGGCAGGAGAACATGGTGCTTAGATGCAGAAGCGGGCTCTGTAAATACACAAGATTTCTGCTGTAGTGTAGGCTCACTGATGGGTGCGTAGAGAGTTGTTCTCAAATGGCATTCAGATGGACTTGTTAAGTACAGAAAAGTAAAACAGATGTAACTAACCAACGCAGTTATTTCTGAAAGAAGGGCAAAAGGGAGCCAGATCCTCTGTTTCCTGATTTGATTGGCAGCGTGGCCTCACAGATGTTTGTGTTGGGAGCTATAGGGTAGTTGTGTGTGGAAAGGCAAGGATAGAGGCCAGGGATACTTGTATCTTTACTATGATGCTGACTCATGTTGATTTAAATTGTACCTGAAATGGTGTTCTGAAGGATTTGATGTAGTGTGATGCCTTCTGGAGTTAGGCTTTTTAAACGGAAGATTAGTAGCTGGTGTTGTTGTGCCTATGCGATAGGAGGTATGGGACTAGTGTGCTTATGTTGCAGGACGTGTTGTGATCGCCAAAAGTAGTCTTGAGAATTACATTTTAAACAGTATGAAATATATAAATCTCAAGGGCAGGTTTCCGGCTTTGAATATTTTTCATTTGATTGTGATCATCTTTCTCTCAGTACCTAGTCTGAAGGCAAAAACTTACTGTATGTGAAGTCAACTTTGAAAGGCTTTTTGTAGTTTAAACAGACTCCTTGGAAAAATTCCTGTCCTTTCAGTCCCAAATTCTAAAAAAAAAAAGTTTACAGGACATTACAGTGCCATTTTAATCGTTGAGTTTCTTAATTTCTGGGAGAAACTGAGTTTCTTCAGGTTTCTGTCAGCACATTTCTTCAAACATGCTACAGATATTTTTTGCCTTGTGTCTTCCAAGTGAAGAACGTTTGATCTGAACGTGGCTGCTGTACTCAAATGGATTAATTTTGAGCAATGAGGGGAATCCCTTGAGGTTCTGCTAAGTTTTTAATAATGTAATAGTCAATAATTTTGATGGTTTCATCTTACTATCTAATGAATAAATACAGTTTTAAGTGGTTTTGAGTGGTTGCTCTATTTTTAGAGTGACTTAATGTTTTCCTGGGTATCACATAATGGAGTCCAAGGAAACAACCCCATAAAATAATGTATAAATTTACAGTATTTTATACAGTACTCCTCATGTAGCTCCCTGAGAGTACAGATACAGCAAGCATATAGCTGCTTTGGGTTATTTAAATATTTCTTCTATGGGAGCCATCACCTGCGATTAACTAATTTTACTGAGTGGGTCTGACAGCCTTACTGCAGTGTAACGAAATACTGTACAGTGCAGCATACCAGCTCTAAGATGTCAGAAACTCACCTGCTTACTTTCTAGGATTTCTGAAGAAATAAAGGGCTTCTTGACAACAGCTTCTTCAGGAAAGCAGTTTGTTCAAAATATTTTGTATTGCAAGCTCCTTCCCCCCCCCCCCCCCCC
>VZSC01010929.1:136398-156595 GCA_013398225.1 Steatornis caripensis
CCCCCCCCAAATCAGTCTCGCTTGCCAATAGACATGTAAAAATAGAGTAATCATTAATAGGGCATCCATTCAGATTAGTTAAATGAATGTGTAGTAGATGATGCCAAAATGGATTAAGCTATATGACAGTAGAATTTGAGACAGTTAATATAAATAATTTTAAAATAATATCATGATGAAATGCAAGTTTTATGAATGCAGGGCAGTTTAGAGCATAAATATTTAGTCTCACATATGGAGAGTTTTGACACTTCTCCATTCTCTGTCAAAATAGAAAAGGAAAAAAAAAAAAAAAACAACCGACCCTGGAAGTTTTCTGGAGCAAGGGTGAGGTCAAGGTGGGTGGAAGAGAAACTGGGTAGAGTCCTGTCCTATTAAAAAACAGTAGCTGATTCTCAGGACGTTTAGTGAGATTTTGTTACAGTTGAGCTGGTCCAAAGTCAAGCTGCAGCTGAAAGCGGTGAGTGAGGTTGTGCCTCCACCCTTCTGTCAGCACCCGTACTCTGCATGCCCTGTGATGATCTAGTTAAAAAATCTAAATCAAAATTACCCTTTTTTTTCCCGAGGGAGGACCTTGAGCCACCTTTTTGGTAGCAGCAGTGAATTGTGGCAGGCTTGCTGTTGCTCAAAAGTTCATCCTTACTTAGAATATGGAGCATGCCTGGGTTCAGTCCCTGTTACATATCCAAATCAGAGATCATAAATGCTAGGTCTTTAATACCTGTCTTTCTTTGATTAGAAAAAACTCCTCTTGTGTACTTTATTTGTATGAAATTAAAATATACATGTACGTATTTATACGGTTTCCATGTCCAGAATGGATAGTGGTTACTGAATAATACATTTTCTTGCAGACTTACTCAACTCTATCAGAGATGCTTGATTTAAGGGAAAATGTTACCAGGTATGACAGGTGATTTTGAGTCTTTATTAAAGCTAGTTGAAGTAAATACCATTCCAAAATTTAGGCAGCGAAATCTGAAAGCCAGCTTGGTCTTTTTGTCACATAATAGAGATACTCATGGGACATAAAAAAAGAAAAAGAGGTAGTTGAATATGTGGTATTAGATATTCGTAAAATGTGTTTTAAAATGCATTTACATTCCTAATGAAAACACTTTCTTTCTCTAATCCACCAGCTGACTGACGTGTGACAGCATGTCAGTTGCTGAGGCCTTGCATAGAAATGGCAGGCAATTGTGCAGGCTCTCTGGAACTCACATTAAGTAAATCCAGTTAAGTAAATCCAGCACAGGAAAGAAAGTGGTATTGTGGCTCTTTGTTAAGATAGATGGACGAGGAAAAGAAACATTGGGGATTTATTGAAAAACTGCAGAACTTGGGAATAATTTCAGGTTAGGGTTTGTGGTTAATTTAAATTGCAGTTAAAGGAAAAAGAGGAGACATCTTTATAACCTCATAAAATAGCTGGTTTTAACTAATTCCTCAGAAAAGCTTCTTGGTTATATACACTATTGTTCTGCTCGCCTCTGGCAGTTCTCATAATTATGAAATGGAAAATAGCAGTTCCACTTACGTTCAAGCATAAATTTCTGTCACTTCACAATTGAAAGATTTCAACAGCTCACTTGAGTTATTTTATGTTCTTGTATGTTTGTTAGCATTGGTGTTAGCATTATTTCAAACTTAGCAAAGCAGTGGTACCTTACCGGGTACTGTATTTTCTTAAAATATATCTGTGTATTCTAAAACAGATAGCAACATGGTCTAGCAACATGCTCTTACAACATTAGTAAGCCAGACTGGTTGTATTTTAAACAGTATTTTCTTTGAATGGTGCTGTTGTGATTATTTTGCATTATGCCAATAATAACCAAAGTTTGAATGATAGGATGCAAGAACTACAAGAAAGTGATCCAAGTGAAATAAACCAGCAGCTAAGCATTTGCCAAACCTGAAAAATGAAGTAATACAACAGTGTAGTCACCATGCATTGCCCAGTTTTAAACCTTGCTGAAGATGCACGCTTAGCAAGATAACATAGATGTGGCATTAAAAAGAAAGGGGGAGGAGGTGTATGTGACTATATATATAAAAAAGTAAAAAAACCCAACAGTAGGACATATTCATGTTTCAAGAAGTGTTCAGGGGCTTTGAAAAGAAAACCACGTGTTCATCCTGTATGCCAGTATAATATTTCCAGCTATTCTCATTCAGAATGTTTCTGTTAACCTTTTCCGTGTTTAAAGACTAGATTTGCATGATGGCTTTGTAAGTTTCATAAAAAATTTAAGAACTGAGTTGACGTTCCTTGAAAGATGAGTGAAAGATGAAGTGTTTTGTAGCCAAAATAAGAATATAACAACAAGTGGCCAAATACAATTCGAAAAGAACCACTGAGAAGTCTCTCAGCTCACGTTTTGTATTTACAAATTTTATCAGTTTGAAATTACAGATTATAGAGGAGAGTGAGGAAAGAGAGCTAGAGATAAATAATTAATAAGGCCCTTGCTGGAATAGTTGTGCCAGCACGAGCGAACTGCCCAGGTGCTGCAGAAATCTTGCGCTGTAAGGACGGCTGGAGATCTGCCTGGGTGTTCTCCAGTCTCAAAGGATGGCAATTAAGGGCAAGTCTAAGATTAGAGCCCAAAACAGAACAGCATTTCCCCAGAGTACTCTTGACAGTTTCTAGTTCAGAGACGTCCTGAACTAGGCAAGTCTCTGTGCAGTTAGTTACCCTGAGCAGATTGTTCAGTCTCCTCTTGAGTCTCGTAAGCTTCTGATAGTCTTAACATCCTGTGGTGAGGAGTTTCCACAGGCTGCACGGCGTGAAGAACCGCTTCCGTGCACCGTATGCAACCTGCCGCGTCTGGGTTTTTCAGTGACCCTCACTCTTGTGCTGAAGGAGCTGGTGGATGCAGCTGATTCCTAAATGCCCTCCTCAGCCCTCTAAAAGTCTGTGGGTTGTGTCATACCTTCTGTAGTTTTAATCTGAGAGAGGAAGACCAGAATTGTGCAATATTAAAAATGCAGTAGATCCGTACACTTGCATAGCAGCACAGTGATTTTCTACTCCCCTCTTACTTTCTATCATTCATTTTGCCTGTGGCTCCATATTAAGCCAGTAACACCATGAAAATACCTACTGTGCTACCAGAAACACCTCCATCACGTCACCTAAGCCTTTGAGTGGTTACTGAGTTGTATTTACTAAGTACAGTGACACTAATGTAAGAGATGTTTCTGAGTTTTATATAGGGGAACATGTTTTTTAAAGATAAAACCTATAATCACACAGATAACATTATAAGAAGCAGTTTATAGATGTGTGTAGTAGAGACATTTAATGTTTACAGTTTTGACTCATCTTACTCAAGACAAAGCAGTTGCACTAAATTCACACCTTAAAAACTGCAGCATTACCCTTTAAATGTAGTGATTCAACGTAATAATAATAATCCTGGAAAAAAGTGAATTCTTTAAGTGAATTAAATGAAAGTGTAACTTCGGAAGAAGTAGGTGGGGCTCTTTGGACAGAGGGAGTTATACTTTTTTCAAAAGAACTTTTTAGAACCTTGTGTCTTATAAAAACACAAAAATAATAATAAACAATCTTGTGAATTCATTTTCAGTAAGAATTTGCTTGATCATTTTCAGTATTTGTTCCAGCTCTTAGCTATTATTATCACGGTTACAGGGAGGAAGCATCACACAATGCAGAATTCATATGAACATTTCTTCAAAGGTTTCTAGCATATGGCAATGCAAGCTTAACTGTATATAACAAAATGCTTTTTCAGAACATGAATCTATATGTAATACCATCATAAAATGTCATGTGATCCATCCTTTTTGTAAATTAATGTGTACTAGGATTTAAAAAAAACCCAAAACATTTGTAAGCAAGTACTATTAATACTTCTCTTAGTCAGAAGTATACTAGTAATCTGAGAGTTTTTGTAACCTTCATTTCATTATCTGTCAGTAGTTACGCCTGTCCTACTACATGACCTAAATTAATGTTGCTAAATTTTATAATGGGCTCCATAATTTAGAACACTACTTTCAGCAGTGCAAGAAGATAACTTTTACCTATGATGGCAAAAGTTGTTTCTGTATCATTGGATCTTATTACGTCAACAATTCGTCTTTCATTTTTATGTACATTTGCTCTTTGCTTATTAATGTTACCTGTGTTTATCCTTATATTTGAGCTGAACTTTTCATATGTTAGGATATTTTAGGAATTTAGTTTTAAACTGTAAAGTATATGCAAACCTCCAGTGCTGTGAGGAAAACAATTTTTTAGAAGAATCCTCTCTGTTCATCATACTGTTATGTTAGTGATGAACATAAAACTCAGTCTCTAGTTCGTCATTCGGTGTATTCATAAACTCTGGCCTTTTTTACGTGCTACACGGTTCGTGGTGATAGATTGATTTTAGCATGAGTAGACAGAAGCCATGACATACAAGGGAAATTATCAACTCTTTGGTCTGTGAATGCAGCTATAGTCCACGTGTGTGCATACACTCCAGTGTGGTTAATGATACTGGAATCCTCAGTGACTGGGAATGTGTAGAGGCGGGTGTGGGTGGCCAGGATGGCTGAGGCGATGCGCTGTCCCGCTCACAGGCAGTTTTGCTTCCAGCCGTATGGCTCTGCTGCTTTCCTGTGCTGCTTCTCAGACCTTTGTTGAGATGTATCCTGGCATCTTCAGTTTCTCGTTAGGGTGAAAAAAGTAATGTTTGCTTTGATGCAGAGTTTGCGTTTGTGTGTGTCAGACAATAATCTTGCCACGGGAGATACATTTTCAGTTACCAAGCATCAGTCTGTCTCAGCACCCTGTCAGGGTTTAAGTTACCCTCCCAAGCGTAAGGCTATTGGCAGTAGTGACAAAGCTAAGAAATACTCGAGTGATTTTCAGCAGTACATGTCCATACTGACAAAAAAACCCCATCTGATAAGTTTCTTCCTAGATTTACTATTAGGGCTTTAAGACTTAAACAAAATAAAAAACTGAGGGGCTTTTGCTTTGCTTGGTGTAGCAGGGCTTGATCAAAGGGAGAATAGTTTCCTAGAAAAAACATCTGTTTGAGTTGGCTCTCTTTTTTCATCAAAGTTTAGTTTTAGAAACAAGTAAAATGAAGTAGAATTGCATTCATAGTATATGTTATTTATTGCTTATGTAAGGAATACAAACAGAGTAGTAACTTTAAAATTACGCAGACTAGCCACTAAATTCCACCAAGGATCATAGTTACAGCCAGTGATGACTGTCTCAACAGAACAAACTATGTATTCATCAGTTACTCGGATTTTCAGCATTGCGATTGATTTGTTCAGCAGTGTGCGTAATCTCAGAGTGAAGTTCTTACTCTAGAAACTACATCAAATTCAAGTGAAAGATTAGTTTGAAAGTTGGGAATCAGAAAGCTCATTTCAATATATAAAAAGTACAAGCAGCGATTGTGCGTGTGAGGAATTCACTGCCTGCTACCCTAGGATGTATCTGCTGTTAGAAGGCACACAGCAAGGAAACTGATACTGCCCTTAAATTAAAAGGGATGATGCAGTGTATTAGAAACAGAAATAAGGATTTGGGACAGAGATGTGCAGAGTTTTGAAGTTGAAGACGCTGATCATGAACGTGTACATGGATGTATGGTGTATTTTCCCTCATGGTCACGCACTTTGAAGCTGTGTTTATGAAGGTTGCTAATTGAAAGGTGCAGGCATGTTTGTAACAGTGCTGATGAGTCCTTTCACTTTCTGTTTTCTGCCTGAAAAATTTTTTTTGCTTTTATTTTTTTCCTGCAGCAGCTGAGTTAAAGTGATTTTTTTTTTTTGTCTTACTGTATTATTCATGTTTATATACAGAAATTCCCTGCATCACCGTTTTTTTAGTCACTGGCCTGTCCTTGGGTAGTTCTGTCTGTGCACTTCTGTCTCTTTGCTTTAAGTTAATCGTAACAATATATCCAAAAGGTTTTTGTACATGTGTCAGGGAAGAGGGTTCCCTTCAGGATCCTGTTTTCCATAGGTTAATAGGTATTTGTTACTGTTATTTTCATTCACCACTGAAATTCTGCTTTCCATAAAATAAGTTCACCTAGCTATATTATTCTTCTCATGTTATTTTGGAAAGGAAAGCAAGATTTTGGGCTCCCTGCGTGTGAGTATATAAATCAGGGTGATGAAATAACATCCCAGATTGCTCCCTGTCCCAGCAGACAGGAGTTAAGCTCTGAGCAGATCCTGGCTGCGTTACGCTCTGGGAGCAACAGCTCCCGAAACACCTCGGGAGGTGCCGCTGCATCCAGCAGCACTTGCACTGCGGTTGCTCAGTGTGTGGCTGCCGCCTTTTCTGTCTTCTGAGTAATACCAAACAGCACTTACCTGTAATGGTGATAAGAATCAAATGATGGAAAAGTAAAACTACTTGAATCTAAAGTGTTCACTGGGCACATGTTCTGGTCTTTTTCCTAGTACGGGGACAGTGCTTGTATGCAGCCGCAGGGTGACTCTCATCTCTGGGTGCTTTTTCTGTAGCGAGGGTATTTCTTCTTTAATTTCTTGTACAAATGACTTCATCAGTGGTTCTGCTAAGTCCAGTTTTGTGACAATCAATACGAGTGGACATCTATTCTGCTTCTTGTTGGGATAAAATATCCTCTTCGTTTTTGGAGTTAGACTGCTTCTAGGGCCATGGCAGTCCTTGAGTGATAGTTCACGTGTGCAGTCAGGCTTGCTGAGAGAACACAAACGCTCCATTTCTGTATATAAGTATACAGAATATTTCTGTATATAAATATACAGTGTAAGTATACTCCATATTTGTATATAAGATCTTAAAATTTCTAATGTTTCATCTTATTTAGATAGTATTTGTCAATACTAACAATATTTTTTTAAAAAAATCTTACAGTCCTGGTTTTGAGTCTAAGTACAGTGAACTGTTTGAGACACCATCCAACAGAAAGCCAAAATAACTCATTGAATACTTAATTATACTGATATCTTTTAAGTTAATAACCTTAATTACGGCTTGACAGCTCTGGTGTTTATAGACAGGTACATTTCCTTCTAAGGACTTCCAGTAGTGAGGCGTTGCTACTAGTGACCCTCAAGAATTTTGAGAGGGAGAATATTTCCAAAGTTGGTTGAATTTGCTCATCATGTGAGCTGATCTAACAGCTGGTCTGTTTAAATTATAGTAAAGATGAAACATTATGCAATAAGACAAATCATTAATTCAGAAGAAAAAAATTATTCTGATAGTAAAAGCTACGTTCTGGTTTTATTCATATTTTAGACTGTATATTCAGATCATTTACTGATCCAGCAACAGAGTAACCGAATTTATTAAAGTGAAATTTGGGTAATATTTAATGCCATGTTTTGTATTAATTGGTTAATAGAGAAATGGCAGTAGTATTATGGTCTACTGTTAGTATGAAAGAGAATCTTACCAGAGTGGTGATTTCCTGTCTAGTAACTGTTTTTTTCTTTTTTCTTTTTTTTTTTTTCTTCTGGCATGTTCCTGACACTCCTACTTGCTTGTGGGAATGAATGTTTTGATCCTTGTGAAATGTAGAGCCTATTGTGAAGAATGGCAGGCCTCCAACGTCTCACAGCATGCACTCATTTCTTCACCAATACACGGGATCTTTCAAGAAGCCCCCTTTACGGAGACCACATAGCGTCATAGGGGGCAGCCTCGGCTCTTTCATGGCAATGCCCAGAAATGGGAGCAGATTAGGTAATTTACTACATTGTTTGTTTACGTTCCTTTTTCTTAGCATGTCTGTATTGATTCTTAGCAAGAGATACGGTTGTTCTAATGTTTTAATAAATCTCTGGGAATGCAGTAATCTTTTTCTAGAGTTGTTAGAGAAACTTGTTCTTAAGGTACCGAATGCCTCTTAAGAATTTCGGGAAGAAAGCAATGACAAGAACACACACAAGTCACCCATGAATTTTTGACAAGTTGCAAAGTTACAGAAGTTGCAAAATACTCTTTCTTAATACTTTGTAAGAAACCTGTGTGTCCATCTCATTCAAGCGTTGGTGAGAACTAGAACAAATTGAGTATGATAAAAACAGAGGATAATCATCCTATATGTGGAATTTAAAAATAACTGGTATATTACATAGACTTTTCTTTATTATAAAAGAAAAAATACGGGTTTTTTCAGTGATGAATTAAGGCCACTCAACTGTAATTATCTTTTTGTTGTGATCCCAAGCTACATTTGTGGTTCTGTGGGGCAAATAAGTTACAACACTTTTTTTCTTCTCTTTCAAGTAATTTGTCGTGTTGCTGCCTCCAGTCACTGTTAATGTTTTACCCTGCTTTTATGTTATTTTAAATTATGCTTAATTAATTGATACTAGAAATGAGAGCAAGTCACAGTTTAATTAGAATTTAATGATTTTTTCAATCTTCTGCCCTCCATTAGAAGTGTGTGGTAAACTGATCTCCTTCAAGGTTAAGTTATGAGTCTTCAGGATAGTAGTCAAACCACTTACATCCTCCTCTGCTATGATATCACTTGTCATCTTCAAAACCTTGCCTTTTTACTGTTTTTGCTACCATTCAAACTGAAAAATAATTCTGTCCTCTTGAACGGACTTTAGGAACTGTTGTTATCGCAGAATAAAACAGGTTTTAGTGTGCACATTTTGACTACTATGTAAATTCCTGATTTCACTCAAGTCCTATACACTTCATTTTTTTTCTTTTTTGCCTAGCCATAATTTGCTTAAGTTGCCAAAATCTAACAGGAGGACAAAGTTTAAAAAAAAAATAGTTGCATGCTTCAAGAAGTCTCCGACTGTGAATATTTAGTCTTCTATGGATTATTTGTCAAATCAGCTGCATATAAACTGTACAGGAACAGCAGAGATGCATGCTTTTGTACTCTTGTTCTTGTGTGTTGCCTTTAAAAACATTCTGTAGCATTTTAAAGTGTAAATTTACCAGTAACTTATTCCTCTTCAAAATTTCACTATGAACTTCAAATCAACTTTGCAAAGGAAAATTCATAAACAATTTTTGGGTTTTTGTAATGATTTTCCGGTTTTCTTAAAGCCTTTTTTTACCTGAAAAAAACACTAACATATAAGCACTGCAGAAGAATGCCATTTGTTTTATTTTTTTTTTAGGTGATCAAGTTTTATATGTGATTGAGTGTTTAATTAGCACTGAATGATTTTAATACTTTAATCTGTAGGAAATGTTAAAATAACATGTTTTAAATAGCTAGAGATTTCTGTAGAATTTGTAATTTTGTTGAAGTGGTATGGAATAAATTTACTGAGTGTACGCATGTGTATGTTAAACAGTTCTTTTTGCTCTGAATGCAGTGTTGCGTTTAATGATGCCTGGTTTTTTACTCCTCATTTGATGAAAGTTTAAGCTACTTACACATGTTATCTGGTGGTAGATAACACAAGTACAAACATAATTACTAATGCTCTTCCTGTTCCTCCATCACATCTTTCCTCCTTTTGTTTCTGCCTTATGAGAATGGTTATTACTCGGGATGGTGCCGAGTTTTTCTCCATTGGGATAATGACATCAGAAACGAGGGTGAAGTATTCCACACTACATGAGACTTTTTTCCTTTGTTTTCTTCGTTCACCCTCTCTTCTTTCCACTTTTTCCTCCATTCTAGTGGTGGAAAAATGCTGTCAGAGAGATATCCTTGAAATACCGCAAAATGATTGCAGTTAAAGGATGTTTATTTGGTTAAAAAGCAGTTTAAAATGAGACTTGCCACAGGTGCATCTTTGTGATGCTTGCTTTTGATTGAGAAATATCAATATGAAAATTGGTTGAGAAGCCCAGGAGGGGTTTGGAATTGTTTGTTTTCTGAGCACTGAACATGAGTTCCTGCTGTTGTGGTAACGTGTAAAATCCAAAAATATTTTTGAAAGACTTTCTACTTGGAAACATGTCTGTTGGGTGTAGGTTTTGTGAAATGTTTTGTAAAGACAGAAATTATAAACTGATCTCTAAAAAGTGTGGCTTTGTTTAAAATTTTGTAGTAATTTTTAATTTAGCAGTCAGTTATCATGATGATTTAAAGTAACATAGATGACTCTCAGGCCAAATTGTGAATCAGCTGTGCCGCTGATGCAGATCAAGGTCTAGCTGAGGTTTTTTTAGCTCACACGTATTTATCTATACAGCTTGTAGAGTTCTGCACCTCCAAAAACATTTAACTGTTGCAGTCCATGATGGAGCCAGAGCTAATTAAACTCTGTTTGGACCTGACCTGGCCGAATGCAGAGCCAACTTAGTTGTCCTTGTTCCATGTTTATATTACTGGGAACACTGGAGAGGTGCTTGGGATATGCAAAGCCCGCTGTGGCCAGCACAGAGCTGAAGCTAACCCTCCTGGTGAACCTCAGTAGCAGCCAGGTGAGAGTTTATCCCTGCTTTTGCCAGCTGTGTTGATATAAATATGGGAGAGGCTTTGTTTCGTTGCATTAATATTGGAATTGAAAGGAATGATGTTTCCATACAGCTTACATAGATTGGTAACGTTAACAGCAGAGGCAATTTCTCGCTATTGCCTTCCTCAATTTGAATAGTTATTAGTGAAACAAATCATAGAATTTAGCCACTTCATAGAAAAGTAAGCTTTGGAAAAGTGCACCTTGGAAGGAATCCAATATGCGAGTCACGTGATCATTTTTGTAATAATTTGAAATAAGATTGAAAGATCATGCAGTCTGACTCACTTCTGATTAATTAGTGGATGTTATTTTAGCTCACTTGGAGGAGTTCTCATTTGCTGCTCTGTAGGTTCACTGTATGAATTTCTTCTGTGGTGCATTCCCCACAGCTGAAATGAGGACAGCCTTTTGTTTTAAATGTACTTCCATAGTTTCCCTGTTATATTGTAGTCATCTACAGCTTTTCATTATGTGGCCGTACTGGATATTTAATTGGATATAATAGAGTACATTGAAATAAACATCTGTATAAGGAGAACGGCTTGGGTATTCAGTGAAAGCAATTTAGTAAATTATTGAACCATTAAAACCTCTGAAGACCATATAAGCTGGCTTTGGTGCAGGTGAACACGCGTGTAGAAAAGCTTAGTGAAATTAAGGAAGTACTTCCATGATTTTCATCGTTGCTTAATCAAATATTGTCATTGTGCACCTGTGCAAAATTATTAAAATGACTAGGTTAATGCCTTATTCCTGGGTTTATGCTATTAAAATAATGAACATGAGGCTCTATTAATGCCTTTTTAATTGAATAAAATAAAAAGACACATTATATTAGATGATAACACAGTCAAGATACTTTTTAAAAGCTTAAAAGTATCCCTGTTTAGAATATAATTAAAAGATCTGCAAACACTTACAGATAGGAGCAGTCAGGTATTCAGCCCATCAGAAATTCAGGCATGTGCTTAATGATGGATTTTTGGATGCTACAGCTAGTATCCTGCTTAAAACATTTTGGTTATTGGTTTATAGCTTATCCAGACTTACCAGAATTGATCATATCGCAGCAGTATTCAAAATGGACTATAATCTCATTTAAGTCTGAAATACGTTTTCAGACGTGAGTGGGACAGACCCACTTTGCCTTCTCATTCCTGATTTATAAAGAGCAGAATCTCCTTGCCCCTACATTATGTGCCCCAAATACATGGGTTTGTGTTACTTGTTCTTGAAATAGTCCTTAGTTGTGTATTATTGCATAGGTGGTCTTTTTAGTAGAAGAATTATCTTTGTCAACTGGGATGCTCTTTGTAGTTCTGAGTGTTGCATTTTGAATGTCATTTTTTAAACAGTCACTTCATGATACGTACGCTTTTGTGAATTGAACATTGTCTATTTTAAGATAAAAAGTATGACAGTATCAATCACGTGGTTACTTTAATAAATGTCATTCTTTTTTAGAAAGAAATGTATGTAATCGGTCCATGACTTAAAATACAATACTGCTTTAATTTCATCAGTCTTATTTTGAGAGGTTGCCCAGATGACCATCTCTTGTCTAGCTTCTCTAAAGAAATTGACTTTCGGGCCCAATCAATGGGCTTGTACTAACATGAGGATAAATAGATTGGGGAACAATTGTCAGTAGCTGTTACACTTAATTTTACAAACAGAATCTTGGGAGATGTAATTGCAGAAATGGATTATGTGACGTCAGAAAAGTGTTTTAAGAGAGAATATTTATTAAAGAGTTGATATAGTGAATGTGCTGTTTACCAGACACAACAGTGCTGGCATAACAGCATTGCTACAAACAGTGTTTTCAGTAATGTTTTTATATTACTAAAAATAATTTCATACAGTTCGTTAGAGATTTTTTTAAAAGACAGGTATCAAGTCACTACAGAGAATAAGAGAAATTTCTTAGAGACTTGGCAAAAAGGAGTCATGTTTTGTCTACATAGCTTAAGGTTAAGGCTGATCTTTAGGGACAGCTTTCTGAAAATCCTTTCCTCTGGTTCAAACTACCGTGCCTTTAGAAGCACTGATGGGTATTTACCTTGTTTAAAACCAGAAGATTGCTTCTTATTATGCAAGGAGCGCAGCTCATTTTTTTTCTCATTCACTCCAAATCTGAGCATGACTTGCAGGGAAAATTCTGATGCAATGTGGATCTGTAATTGAAATTCAATTTAGATCCGCATTGCTGCTGGAAAATTTGCTTTGTGCGTGAGATGCGTGTTTGGTTCATGTGTTTAATTACAGTATTTTGAGTTAAGATATGTGGTGCCAATACCTTAAGAGTTAATCTTTTTATGTCCATTCTGATTTTTGTAAAAGGAAATTCTTTGTACTGAGGAAGAATTTGGTCCTTTGAAGTCTACATGATTCTGTGTGAGCCAAACTAGACAAACATTTTAGAAGATGTGCTGATAACCAAAAATTGGCCTAAAGGCTTTTTTTCCTAAAAATCCAACTTTCTTCCTTGTTGATAGTGATAAACTTGCATTTTCTCTTTTGATTTTTTTACTGCTGGAATGCTTTGCAAATGTTAAATATTTTCAGGTATGTTGGTGGTAAGGCTGAATTGAGCTCTATGTGTTTTTCTATTATTAGCATTTTTCAGGGTTTTTTTAGTTGTTTCTCAGATTCTCTTTTACGCTGTACAAGATCGTGCTTTATACCAAGGATCAGGAGCGGGCAAGGATGTTGGTGTCTTTCAAAGCACCTTCTTTATATGTATAAGTATTTAATCTCTATAGTAATTTGGAGTTCAAGTATTTCAGAGGTGATGGTGGAGCATTACGCAGAATCATAGAATGGTAGGGGTTGGAAGGGACCTCTGGAAATCATCTAGTCCAACCCCTCTGCTAAAGCAGGTCCCCGTAGAGCTTACCTATGAGGATGTTGTTATTACTCACAGGGAATTGCTTGTATGACCAATTTCTCATTGTGTGTCCTTTTGCAAGTCGTTTGGCTCTTTATGCTACTAATGAGACCACCTTGTTCTTCATTCATTATGGTTTTTGTCTTCCAAAGTCTTGGAAGATCCTGTGGTGCTTAGAAGTAATGTATATACATATACATAATATACATAAACTCTTCTGTGTGGATAAATCTACAGGAATTGTGTTAAAAGTACTAATTTCAGTTGTCATGAAGATCTTGCAACATTATCATACTCAGGCAGTCTGTTACCTAAATTGCTCTGTAAGGTCATAAATTCCACTTAATTGCTCCTAAATATCATAAATATTCTCAGTAATGTTTTATATCCAAGAGGAGCTAAAAGAGAAGAGGTAGTGAGGGAGTTCGGGAACTGAAGCTATGAGGGGAGGGTGGCTTATAGGAATTAAAATTGGTTTTGGACTGTCTGTCTTTTGTTTTGGAAAACTGAGTTCTGCTGCAAACCAAGTAAGAAAAGTAAAGTTTGTGTAGAAATCCTATAAAATAATCCTGTCCATTTTGTGATTCCTGAGCCATAAAAAGTATATCAAGACTACCATGCCTGTGCTGAGTCATTGACTCTACCTATAACCCAGTGCACAGTGACGATACAGTTGTTTTCCGTCTGTACAAGAGACATGTTTGGTGGAATATTGACTGACTTTTTTCAATTCTTTGGATTATTTTTAAGATATTGTTCATGAAAATCTGAAAATGGGGTCAGATGGTGAAAGTGACCAAGCTTCTGGAACGTCATCTGATGAAGTTCAGTCTCCCACAGGTGTTTGTCTCAGAAACCGGATACACAGACGAATCTCAATGGAGGTAATTTGCTTTTCATATAAGGTTCATTTAAATTGACAAGAGAGTTGGGAGTTGCTTTAATTGTTTGTTATAACTGGTCGTCTTCTCAATTAACTGTAACCGTTCTGACGTATATTTTGTGAAGACAGCATTATTTTAATATTACTTAGATTTCTGTCACACAGAAATCTGATGGTTATCTTGGATTGTTTGAGCTGTTAATTTTGAAAGCCTAAATATGTTTCAAAACTTGGATTTTTTGGAAGAATTTGTTAAGTGTAGCATTTGAATATCTTTCCCTGTCACATTCTGTGTAATTCACTGAGTATATCCCAGAAGATGCACTGTTTAGACGTTTCTTACTTAAGATTGTTTTCTGATCTTTATAAAATGAATGCTACAGCAGCGATGGTCCTGACTACTTCAGCCTTTCCCTCTCTTCCTGTTTTTTAATGAGTGGAACTTTACAGGATGGTAAACAAAAGGAGGAAAAGTACCTTATGAGTAACTGTGCACATCATTTCCTTTATTTATGAGTCTCATTATGAATACTAGCCACCCTTGTGCTTGCTTTGTTGTCGTTTCCCTTGGCGAAGAAAAACAGAATGCTTCCTTGTTTCTTGAGTGTATAAAAGTTACTGTTATAACGATGCCTTTGATACATACGCATGTACAGTTTTTTAATTGCTGCTTTATAGCATACATACCAATATTTTCACCAAGTTTTCAAATCTTCATTCAAAGCCTGATATGAAATACAGGATTGTGGAAACAGATCTGGATAAATTACAGTAGGATATACATGCCAAAAATTTTTTATTTGTGAGGCTTTCCGTTATGCTTGGAATTTCAAGACTCCACGCATGTAATGCTGAAATGATTCCAAGAATTTGTGAATTAGCTGTATTAATTATTTATATCATTTCTTGCACCTGGGGGGGTTGTCTTTAAATTCCTAAATTTGTATGTTAATCTCAGGTTGGATCTAAAGCCTGTTAAACCATTTACTTGGGAGAACTAAGGTGGGTCTGTTGATTTATGTACGATGTTTAAATTAAGAAAAAAAAAAAGTCATTGCGAAAACTCGCACATCAGAATGTAGGCTGGAGAAACTAAAAATCAAGGAAATTATTTAAAAGCATTATTTACTTTTTGTTCATTGTCTGTTTCCTCTGCATTTTGAAATGCATATTTAGAACAGGATAGAAATAAGGAAAAAATAAAATGTAAAAAAAGGATACATAATAAAATTTACAAACTGAAACGGAAATGTGTCAAGTCTTCCAGAGAGGGCTAAGAACCTTTAAAGGATTATCTTTTAGATTAGGATTGAAGAAACTCTGAATGAAATTATGAAAGAACTCGGGAATAGTCGTCAAAGTTCAGGAAATTCCTGTGTAATTTTTCAGAAGATGTCAAATAAAAGTATCTATTCACTGGCCTCTTTAATTGTAAAACAATTCTGATACTACTTCTCAAGAGGCTTTGGGAAGCTTTTATTTAAGCTTTATTTATCCAATGCTAATTTCCTAATTTTTCTCCAAATTCGAAATGCTTGTTTCTGATTGTTGAAATTAACATCATTTCTTCATTGACTGGGTCAGTCAATGAGAGCACTAATTTTTTGGCAGCTATTTATGTGTATTCTGTGAGAATTGTAATGTTTACCCCAAATGACTTCAGTATTTGTACGGTGACTTTTCCAATAAGGTTTCAAGCCAATGTCTGCGAGCACTGTTGCTTCTGAATTTTAAGAATGCTGTCATTGAGAGAGATTTTTGGTCAACATAATTTTACTTCTTAGAAGCGCATTGTAGCAGAGTAGGTGGGGATTTTACCTATTTGTGCATTCCAGAGTAAAAAAAACCTGTAACAATCTTTGTAGCTTTGGTTAAAATATATTTCTAATCATAATCTTTTCAGGGGACTTTTCTCGTTTCCCGAGTGAAAAGGCCTTAAGTGATTACATTGTCTTCCTGTCTTTCCCTCCTCCTGTTTTCTCCGTGGGTCATTTTCTGTCATTTTTGGCAGATGGATAGAAATCTCAGATGCTAATTTTTGATTAGTTTCTGTGAAAAAAGCTCTGCATCGGGAGAGTTTGCTAATGCATCCACTGCTCGGAAAGATGTAGCCTCTAATAAACACCGCTGTATCCATATACGAGTTGACTCTAAAGACGTACATCCACAGAAAACCAGGTTTTACTGGTTTTGCTGTTTGGGGAATGGGATCACTTGCTTCCTTGGCCTTTTGAGGGAACCAAGTAAAGGTTTCCTCTTGTACCAGATCTTGCCTGCATGCCTTGAGTGATTTGTGCTGTGGAGCTGGCTGGCTCAATAGTAGTGATTTGATGATGTAAAGAGAAAGAAACAGTCCTTGTTGTGCAGTAAATTTCTGTTAGTTCAGTTTTATTTTGCTGGTTTGTGGAGATGGGTCATCTCTAGACGTCATTGGGTAGCCTGAGGCCATATTCCCTTTATAGTCATTGAGGATGAGTTATAGCTGTATCCTATACCTACAGGTTGGAGTAAATTAGTATGTGTGTGGTAGTATGTTTTTCCTGTAGTCTGCTGAAGTCATTAGTCACGCTTGAAATCCGTTGTAGAATGCGTTTGATTAAATATACAAAGTTGTATAAACTCAATAAAGCAATATTCCTCATTCTTCCGCATTAAGATGAATGTGCCTTTCACACTATGGCTATATCCTTTATTGTGTTTAGTTTGGCCAATATTCACTGCATTTGTAATATTTTTGTATGTAATTTCTTGGTTATGTTTGTTTCTCTCTGCTGAATCGACAGAAGTCCTGATACCTTTTGAAGGCAACTAATCAGGTAAAGCTGAAACCTTGGGACAGTCCTTTTTACTCGTAAGAACTTTGTGTATGTAACCAAATTTTTCATGCTCAGCTTGAACTTCCCTCCAGAATTCTGAAAATTAGCAGCTCATCAAAAAAACCCAACCAGTTTTTTGGAAGTGCTTGCTAAAAATATGCATACTGTAATCAAAGTGCTAAGTACCAATACTACCAATACTGAGTATTAGTATTGCTGGGATGTCTTGTACATTAAGAGTACACATTTTGGTTCTTGGCGTCCATCTCCACTGCAGTGCATCATGTAATAAAGCTGCTTTCTCTGTAATTGCAGAGTAATTCAGAGCTACAAATAAAATTGTAACATTGTCAAAGAGCAGACAGATTGTCTTGTCCAGTGTATGTGAAAGATTTTTGTTGGGAAAGAAAACTTGATCTTTCTAAAATTTTCATGTAGAGATATCCTGGAAGACAAAGGAGTGCAAATAAGACAATGGAGATGCAACTAGAAATTGTTTTTTTAGTAGGACCTCCATAGCAATAGAAAGCCGAAATTTCATAGCCTGAAGTTGACCTGGTTTCGATAGGAAATCATCACGCTGCAATGTAACCTAGATATTAAGCCTTTTAGATAATGAAGCAGTGATACTGCAATGACTCTGGCTTCTCACTGAAAAAAATCTGCTGGGGTGAAAACTTTCCATGCACAGCAGCAGCCATGGAGATACCAGCTTTCAATTTGTCATTTCTACCCCCACCCCCAGCCCGGGTCCAATGACATAAAATTTAGGCCAGCATGACTGTTACAGACAGGGAGGTGATACACATTCGCTTCTGAATTTGACAACACTGCAGTTGTGGGACTAGATGGGTTTTTTTCCCAAATGATTGTTCATTGTTATTGTGTGCTTAGAAAACAATGAGAACATACCAGAATCTCATTGTGTTGCCTAGATAAAGTTTATTTTGCTTGTAATCCACAGGCTACAAATGGTCCATAAAGCAGTTGCTTTTTTTATTTTTCTCTTTCCTTCCCCTCATTCAGGAACCATGCTGACAGTAGGTGCGAACATCTATTGTGTGGGGAATTTGGCTTCAAACAGCTGTTAGGTTTTAATTAAAATGCCTACTAATCTCATGCTAATATTAATGATTACTTAGTAAATCAGTAAATCTGTTTATCAAAACAGGTGTATAGAATCGTTTTTTTCAAGTGCCAGGAGCAGTGCAGCCTGAGAATGAATACACATGTGTGTGTGTTTTAATTGTAGCTGCTTTCATGATGTATTGAGAAACACTCCTCCAGATCATGGAGTTACAGCTTAAAGCATTTTGCCTTTGATTTGCTGAAAAAGAAGACCCGGGCAGTAATACATTAATATAAATTCATGTTTCGAGCCATGAGGGTTCACTGGGGGCCCTGTGCCCGTGCACTGGATAGTGAAGGCTTCATTAAGAACTGTGGTGGATAAAAAATGGGGAGATAGAGTTTGTGCAAATTGAAACATCTGTTTCCTTTTCCCAGAAGTCCAAGGTCTGTAAGCGATCTTCGCATGTGAACTGGCTGAGGGCCATAACCCACTGTTCACCAGCCTGTTTCCCAGATATTTTATCCTGAGAAACAGTTCTTATCCATCAGACTGTCACATTAGTGACAGCAGCGTGTTCCAGATCAGGCTGCTCCTGTTGCTGTAGGGTATCATTCCCCCTGGGAGGATTAGCTGCAGCATTAGTGCTTTTAGCTGAACAGAGAGAAATACGAAGGCTGTGAAGTGATCCTGTAGTCATGTGTGCATTATACTGGTCACCTTCCGAAAGAAAGAATATAGATGAGAAACAGGGTTTTGGTGAGCTCCATGCTTTACCAGGGGTGTGACTGGTTTGGGGGTCTTGACACAGCCTGAGTAACTCGATCTGCTGTTGGTCCAGCTGGGCAAAGGTACCTTCTGCAGACAAAACCCCATAAAATTGGTGTTTCAACTGACATAGTTTGCAGGCTTCAGAT
Source organism: Steatornis caripensis (assembly GCA_013398225.1). Lineage (NCBI taxonomy): Eukaryota > Metazoa > Chordata > Aves > Caprimulgiformes > Steatornithidae > Steatornis > Steatornis caripensis. The sequence goes on from VZSC01010929.1 coordinate 155,402, forward strand.
TAGAATGTGGTTTGTAGGTCCCCGTTCACATGTGCAAATAGGGCCCTTTTGGCTCCGTTCAGTCGCTTAAATTCTTGAACAGGAGACTGGATGGCAGTACTAACCCAGGCTTTCCGTATTTTCTTCTGTCGTTAGTTTTGGAAGCAGGAAGTGCTGTATCAAAGACAGCCTGAGCGTTCAGCCCTGTGTCTCTTGCCACTCGAGAGGCTCCGGTGGATCCCCAGCAGGCATTGCTACACAGGGCCTTCTAATTTCCTTCTCTGCACCTCCTGAAAATGCGTAGCTTTTCTTCTGAGCATCTCCTCTGTGAATCTAAGCATGTAGTCACCTACCAGAAGATTTCAGTACTAGACAGAAAAAAATTGAAGCTGAATACAATCAAGACTTTTTTATTTTCGGTGGTCGCTATGTTATTTCCATTCTGTCATGCTTGGCAGCTGTCTCGACCTTTTGCAAGGTTATGCTAGAAAATATGCTATTGTTTTTCTGAGCTCCTGCTTTCAAGTTCACATGAAGCTTGATGTTTTCAAAATCCCTCTTCTGAAAACACAAGTGCATGTTCTAAATTGCTAGTATGGTTTTGATGAAACTGCTGGACCTCTTTTTGATCTACCTGATCAGCAGACTTTCGTTTCTTCTACAGAAGAAAACTGATACTGCAACAAGAATAATAATTTGAGCTTGTATAACAGATGGACTTCTTTAACCTTTAATCTTTCACTAGATTTTCTAGGGATAACTATCTGTTACCAGTAATTGATGCCTTTTTGCCCTTGTGTTAGGAACCTTTGTAATCCTGATGCTAAAGTTCTTGCGTTCCACTTGCAAATATTACTTCCTTTAGAAACGTTACTGCACGAGGCAGTACCCTTTCTGTAAGGGTGGAATATCTGCTTTTTTGGCTGTGCTTTTTCATAACTTGGTTTTCCTTTTAAGTTCCATTTAAGAGTAGTCCGCTATCATATTGGGTGTGTAGAGCCATCTACAAAACACATCTCTAGCAATCATAGAATCATAGAACGGTAGGGGTTGGAAGGGACCTCTAGAGATCATCTAGTCCAACCCCCCTGCTAAAGCAGGTTAGCCTAGAGCAGGTTGCACAGGAATGCATCCAGGCGGGTTTTGAATATCTCCAGAGAAGGAGACTCCACAACCTCTCTGGGCAGCCTGTGCCAGTGCTCTGTCACCCTCACA
>VZSC01010931.1:0-16074 GCA_013398225.1 Steatornis caripensis
CAGAGCGGCAACGCTGGCCCGGGGTGCTCGCTGTCTGCCCTCCTGCCCACCGCCTTGCGCGCCGGCGGGAAAACCCCTGGGGTGTGCAAACGGGAGGGGCCGGGGCAGGGCCGCCGAGCCCAGGAGCCGCTACCAGGGCTTCCTCGGTTTCTCGGACCGTTTCTGAGAGGGAAGGCTGTCCCTCAGCGTCCTCGGGCAGCCCCTCTCGTGGGGAGGCTGCGCCGCGGGCAGCGAGGGTGGGTGCAGCCCCGTCCGTCCGGGCTGCGGAGCGCTTCGGGGTGCATAAGCGACCCCCCCCCACCCCCGCAAAGCGCGCGTGCTTCCCGCGTCTCTGGGCAGAGACGGGCCTCGGCAAGGGCGCGCTCTGCGAGGCCCTGCGGAGGTGGCCGGTGGCGTGAGAGGGGTGCGCTGTGGTGGGGGAGAGGTAGGCTGGACTCCAAAGGACTACGCTAATTTGGATCCGAGACTGAAAATGTGTCTTTGAAGGGGAACAAACGGTCCAGCCTTCCAAACCTTTTGCTCCTGCCTCCTCCCAAAACCCCAGAATAACGCAGGTTAGAAGAGGGAGGGTGAGAAGTGTGCTGTGGAGCCTCATCTCGTTGCTCTTTCCCATCTGTGCTGTGCTAGTCCTGCCAGAGGTTTTTATTTGACAAAAAAAAAAAAAAAAAGCTGGAAATAAAACCCGTGCATGCTATATTCCCTCTGCAAGTGCCCCAGCCTAGAACTGCAGTCTGCTGCTCTCGGAGCCTCTAATTAGCTAAGCAAGGCAAGCACTCATTAGCCCCACCTGGGTCACTCTGCGACTGGGGAAGAGGAGCATTAACCCCCACACGGCATAAATAGGTGAGAGGCAGCTTTGTTCCCTGGGGCTGCCTGTCCCAGCAGCAGGGCTGCAGGCTGCCTGGCCCTGGAGCATAGCACCTTTGGGTGGTGTCTGCGCAGGGATGGATTTTGGTGCCAGGAAAGCTGGGCATGCTGATAGTGCTCCTCCTGATCTTCCACAAAGTCCAGCCTCCCTGGGAGGTGCTATTAACTGCAGATTTAGAGGTGAACTTTGGGCGGTGGGGGAGGTGGGGGGAAGACTTGTTACAGCACTGCAAAGCATAGCGCTGCAATTCCAGCTGTTCTTGTGCCGTAAGTGCTTTGCTGGTGGTGTCTCCTGGAGTGTATCTGCATGGGAGTAGAGGGAGGCTCTGGCACAATGGGTATGACCACAGTGAGAGTTTGGCTTGGCACCGATCTGATGTTTTGTAGCCGTAACCTCAGAGAGCTAAGCAAAGCCAAGTGCCAGCTGTATTACAAAAAAAAAAAAAATAAAAAAATTTTAGCTGTGTATTTTGCTACAGTTAGGGCACAAGGGGTAAGTGAGCACCAAAACCATTCCCTGTGCTATCATCATACAAGTATTTATCTCCTCTATGTCAAGGCTTCTCTTGGATCAGGCATTTTTTTTTCAGCTGTGGTAGTACATCAGGCTCCAATCTAGAGCCCAGGGTGCTGGATACAACACATACACATGGGACAAATCAATCACTGGCTCAGACTGTTTGTAGCCTTTAAGTAAAGGCACTTATACACTGGATTCACCCAAAATGGGCAGGCAGGGTAAGTCAGAGAATAGAAATAAGTGTGTGGTTCCTTGTTCAGTAAATTTCATGATTATTTTTAGGAAATTTGTGCTAAACCATAAAAGGCATCTGTCTGGAAAAGGACAAAAGAGGAGTAGGAGCAACTGCTCTGCCTGCAGACAGGAGGTGGTGAAGAACACTGAGCGCTGTAAGGAAAATACGCCTCTGTCCTTCTCTCTCTGGTACAAAGAAACAGCATGGGGCACAGCAGCTGCAGCAGCAGGAAAAGGATGGAAAGTGCTTAAAATACTTCATGACTCTGGCCAAATCTTGGGGTTGCAGAGAAGTTCTGCCTTCCTCTGCATCCCCCACTCTGCAAGTGGGAGGAAATTCAGGGCAGAGAAGGCTAGTGGTGGAGCTGGTATGGAAGACGCCCATTCCAGGACTGGGAATTATACTGGGTATACAAAAAATATGCTATCCTGCCTCGTATTCCTCCTTTGCAATCAGGGCAGAACAGTTAGGGAGAGCTTCCCAAGTTCCCGGGGGCAGAATACACAAATGATTTGAAATACTATGGCAACAAGCCACTAAATCAGCAAGAGACCAGTGACTTCAAGTGATCCCCCAGCAACTGCTCACAGACTTCTTTTTCTGGGGACAATTTCTGACCAGGCATTGATCACTGACAGGGAGATGTCAGGAATAGATGTTAACAGGCTGACAGCCATCGACCTGAGCTACCTAGCAGCCTTCTGGGTACAGCCAGCAAGTAAAACACTCTTCCCCAGACCCTGTTCTCTTCCATGCTTTTTCAGATGAAGGGCCAAACAGTTGGTCTGAGCTGCTAGATAGCTCCTCGCTCAGCAGCTTTGAGGTTTCCATGCAATTTCCTAGGCAGAAAGGTTAAAAAGAGATAGCCTATGTAGACTACACATGTACATACACAGATTATGCTCATGCACATGCAAGCCTCCTCACATTCATAACACTGTAGGAATTTCTTGCCTATCCTAACCACGCAGGCTATCAACATGGGCAATATAGCCAAAGCGTGGCTATTAGCATGTGGAGCCTGTATCACACAGTTAAGCAGATCTTGTAGAAAACAGTGATGTATTTGGTTGTTCATTACAGCTCTTGTTGCCTCTCTCCACAGTCTTCTACCTATAGCATCTAAGGGTATTTAACAAAGAACTGTTAATAAAATTGCATAGAGCTACAACTATATATGATAACATCTATGTTTCAAAGATAATATTAAGGCATAGTGATCACTTGTACTAGCAGCAGGGTGGGCTACTAAAACTGATAGCATTTTAAAAAAAGGATTACTATTTACGCTAGTTCTTTTTCTCCCATATTTTTTCTCAGCTGGATCAAACAAATTAGTTTGGCTGGTTTCTCTTTTATTTCAAGTCATCTTCACTTTTCTTTCTGTTTATTAATCTCCCCCAGTGTGGTCTTCAAAGTCGGGGTTGGGAAGACTGCAGGGGAATTTTGACTGTCAGTTTGGTTTATATTTAATATCACTGTCATAATGGTATTTGAATGTTTTGCTAAATGAATTTTTGCTTGGTTTTGCTTTCAGTTAGACTGCTATGATGCTACTTCAGAACAATAGGAAGGAAAAATCAGTTGAGAAAAGCACTTGCTTTGGAAAGGTGAGGGTAGAATCGTGGTGTCTATTTAGAGACTCTATTTACATCAGAAAGAGAGGGAAGGGAAAGAAAAGTAGTGAAGTTTTGCCTCTCTAGGCAAAGAGACTCCCCAGGAAAGGGTGGCCATAGGTGGGACCCCTTTCTGACACCTTAGAAAGCTGGGCACACAAAACCAGAAATCATTTAGGTGGTTGCCTCAGCCTGGAGCTCATGGGCAACCTGGTGTTTACAGCCATGGGGTTGACAGGTGAGCACAAGCTGAAGTTGAATGTTATTTGCCAGCGGGCCAGCTAATGGACTCAAGGAGGACTGGAGCTGGGAAGAGGGCTCACTCCTGCAAGATGCAGTGGCTGCTTAGAAGCTTAAGTTAGAGAATGCCCAGAAGATTGTATATTGTCATCCCAACCAAAAAGCTCTTTGAGAAGGTCCCACAAAAATTAGCTCTTCAGGTGTTTGCAATGAGCAATACTTTACCCTCTGTTGACATCATTCCTGCCTCCAGCGAAGGTAGCAGAGCACAGTGTTGCCTGCAGTACATTACTGCTTGTGCACTTGGGCCAGCGAAGACTGGAGACTGCTGATATCAGGTGTGCCTATACAGTCAAATGAGAGGGACTGCAGCAAGGGCAGGCACTCCCACATGAGCTGCCACCTCACCAGCCGAGTATTCTCACAGGAGTGAGGATACTTGTCACTGATAAACCAAATACATGCTCGAGTGGGCTGGTCTGGTTCATGCTGAAGCCTATGCTGTTGCTGCCTCTTCACCACTGCTCTACACATGCTGGCTCGGAGACACGTTTCCCATCCCACTTCACTCCGAACACATGGTGCCTGAGCAGGGTAATGCTTGATACATGCACCCAAAAAAACGCATACCTAGCTCCTGCCTCTTCAGAGCCCTGAAAACAGAGAGCAGTGGACTTAAACATGAAGCACGGATGGCAGCTAGGCAGTGCTTCTTGATAAATGATACTCTACAAAAAGAAGGGTGACTTGTTTCCCTGCTCTTTTTAGAGTCTAGCCCAGAGGAGCAGCGGGATGGGCATGATCTTGTGGTGTGTGAACTGGGCACCATAAATCTCCTGGCCACAGTGGGAAAAAAAGCACAACTCTGCCATATCTCCCTCATGCTGGTAGGGTTTTCTCCCATCTTACTGCTTCACAGAGAACACATGTGCCCAAGTAGTGTGTTTGGTGGAGAGCAGGTGTTGGAAGCCAGGTGGGCCAGGATAAGGTGATGTGCCCCGTCTACATGTCTCAGGACATCAGAGCTGTGTGCCGCCTCTTCCCATGGCAGCTGCCACTTCCCAAGACAGGCTGCAGGACCCGTCTTGCCTCCGGAGACTTTCCCATGTATATTCTGACTGCTGATCAAATGTAGGAAACATGTTCCATCCAGAAGCATCTCCGCAGTATGTACTAACAAGCTGTTTTTCTTCCTCCCAGCAGTCCAGCTGCCTCTAGCATAGACCATGCACAGCAGGGTGCATTTCACCAGGGAAGGGGAAGATTAATCTCTCCTCCGTCTGAAGCTGTCTGGAATTGCTTTAAGACGAGCAAAATGCAGTTGCTCAGGTTGCAATGTGCCCAGAGCACCTGTGCCCAAAAAATGCCAGGGGATTTTTGACCATCAGGACTGGCTAGAACCTATATCCAATATTATTTCATAAAAGATAGAATCTCTGGAAACTCTGTCCTGCTTCCTCCCCAAATGTACACCCGTCCCACAGCACCCTGCTGCACGTCGGCAGTGACTCCAGGGGAAGATTGCTGACTCTGGGTGCGCTTTCTGTTCTCTCCTGGGTCTCCCTAGGAGACCCTCTCCCACAGAGGCCTCCTATCCTGTATGGAGCCAGCCCACCTTATGAGAGCTTGCACGAACCCAGCGTTTCCCACATGCCTGCAGGCTTCGTGTCACTGATGGGGACAGCCTTAGCTGGGTCTTCAGGGTGACAGGAGGCAGTGGGAGGATTTGCTATTTGCCTGACATTCTGGCTCTCTGATTTAAGTTCCTTAACCCCTTCAGGCTCAGCTGTGACTCACTGCTGGTATTTGATCATATTTTCAGAGGAGGATTAATGACGCTTATTACTTGTTCACATAACAGACCAGTATCATCTTCAAAGGCCCATTCTTTGGAGGAGGAGGAAGGAGACATGCCCCATAATTTAGTGACCATTGCTTCCAAATGAGAAGGTTGATAGCTTGACCACTTCATATTTTAACCCCTCAAGTCTTTTTCCCTCTCTAACTGTAAAGCATAATGTTTTTTATTTCCATACAGCAGTTCCCTGTGAGGTGTTATCTAGATGTATAAATCAAAGCCTTGCTGCTGCCTTTTGGGGCTTAGGACCAGATTCTGTCCCCACCCAGAACATAAAGTGGGGTCACCCCCACAGCTGCCAGCAAAGTTAGTTACCTCATTTTGTCAGCATATCTCTGGTTGCGGTCCCCAGAACGGGCAAGGGAAAGATGGCCGTTCAGAGAACCAGCAGAATGTTTGGGTGCCAGTACTTTTGCAAATCATACTGTTTATCCAGGCAATTACATGCAGCATTGACTTCAAGCGGTTGATTTTTTTGATGCCATGGTCTGGCAGGGCAGACGGTGTCTTGGGACCTGAGGGGGACAGGCAGAGCTGCCAGCATACATCACTCTCTTCCCAGCAGGAAAATGAGGCTTAGATGTGAGGGTGAAGCAGGAAGGCTAGATGTGGGAACACAAAACTCGAAAGCTATTAAGTGCAGAAGAAAGAATAGATCAGCTGGCCCTTCTCCCTGCTAATTACATTTCTCCATTACATATTTACTTGTATTTTCATTGAGTCACAGGTTTAAAAAAATTCAGGTGCTTCCGTGAGAGCAACCATTCCACTACAGCCAGGTTGTTTGCGGCAAGATTCTCTTGAATTCAGGAGAAAGAGGAGGTGCATTGGCAGAGCCGTTTGGAGACCTGGGAATTGAAGCCTAGATGTTCCTCTGGCTAAGACTGTGATATACTTAACATGAGATCTATGTTCAGGAGCCTACGGCATCCCTCCTGCTTAATGCTTGATTGCGAGGAGTGCCAGCAGCTTGTATTGACATCCTATTAGCATGGGAAACCCTGGAGCAGAGCCTCAAGTGTTTGATGAGAGGTAGTAAATGAAAACCAGCTGGAGGAGTCAATGGGTGACGGTGTCACTAGCAGAGCAAACAGGTCCTTTCTTTCCACTTCTACACTGCTGGTTTAAACTGGACTAGTGACCAGGAGAAGTGACCAGCCACTGTCATTGTGTGACCTGTCTTAGATACATCACATGGCCTAAGTCCACACCTCTGAAAGCCTCTGAACAGTAGAGTTGCCATGGAGAACACAAGGGCTCCATCAGGCAGTGAGGGTTACTTCCCAGCAGGCAGTTATTTCATCAGTAAGGAGACCACTGCCGTGCAAATCATGTCGACAGAGCAATCCTTTGGGCAGCTTCAGAACATTGATTTTTGTGGCGATTAGAGCCAAAACCTTGAACAAGCACAAGCAAAACCATACTAGTAGCCCAGGNGGAGACCACTGCCATGCAAATCATGTCGACAGAGCAATCCTTTGGGCAGCTTCAGAACATTGATTTTTGTGGCGATTAGAGCCAAAACCTTGAACAAGCACAAGCAAAACCATACTAGTAGCCCAGGCTTCCTAGATTTAGTATTAGATGCATGTACAAAGCAGAGTGCTGAGATGAAGGGAGAACCAGGGGGTCCAAGGAGACAGTAGCACCCCACATTGCTACTCATACTACTCAGTGCACCCTGTGCACTGCAGCATGTGTAATGGAAACAGCCACACTGCCTTGCAGCCCTGCTGCCCCCTTTCACAGTGTGGCACTCAAGCTGCATCAGACCCTGGGGAGGACTATTTCTGGGCTTGGTACCAGGCTGAGGTACAGGGATGTGCTGCTGGTGCCTTGGAAGAATGAAGCTGGTGTCTGCAAAATGCAAAGCGTAAGAGCATTTCCCAGCCCCTGTGGGCACGCAGTAGGAAGAGCAGTTTGATTTTCACCCCTTGCCTATCTAGGCACCCTCCACTTCACAAAACACAGCTACTGGAGAGGCTGGGGCGAGAAGGGGTGAAGGCAGCTCCCTGGCCCCACTGCTGGCATCTCAGGTCTGTTCTAATGCACATTTGATGCTAATGGATATAGCCCCTAAGGTCAAGACTGTGCTCCTGTGCAGAGTCAGGCTTTCCCTTAACCGGTCAACGGAAAAAGCTGAGGATGTTAAAACACCCCAGTTATAAGCAGGACTGTTCTGGGAAAGGTCTGGAGATGACTAATTGGATTAGTCACTAGCTCTTTCCCTTTCAGGCTGAGCACTTAAAATCCCTTCACTCCACGAATCTGCCAGCCATCCCCCACTTTGAGCTGCCTACAATCACTTTTCTCTGAGCGGCTTGACATCCAAACAGGTTTTGAAAGTCTTTCATGAACCTTGTTGTGATTGAGACCTGCCTGGATTATTTCTGCCAGAGGAAGTGATTGTAGATGTTTTCCTTGCACTGGAACCAAAGATGTGTCTAAACCAGTTTAAATGGTGTTTATGCTGGGTGAGTTTAATTACATGTACTGAACTAAGTAAACCAGTAAAAGTTCAGCTTAAACTGGTTCAAGAGCAGCTACATTAGGGATCTAGAAATAAATAAGTTTTGTTGTATGTCAGGGAAACTTTTCTGCAAGTAGGCCAGACGTCATACCGAAGCCATTCCCGGGTATGTCAACTCCCTGCCTTTAGTATTTACACAGAAGCTGAATTAAGTCTCTCCATCTCACCTAGAATAAGAATGTTTAGATGTACATAGCATTTTACAATTTCAAAGCAATAAACACCGAGATACCATGGTAGTGAGAGCTGACGAGGCACTAGCATTAAATAATTAAGCCTTGCAACTTCCCTGAGGTATCTAAATGTGACCGTTCCCATTTTATAGGTGAGGAAAATGTGTATGGATTGATTTACTCAAAGGCACAGAGCGATTCAGTGAGAGACCTGGAATGGCAACTCAGTTCCACCAATGCTTGGACAGCCTCTCAGCCCTCCATGAGGCTCTGCCTTATTTCCAGACCCGTGCATCGGTGTAACCTAGTGTCCCGTTCTTAGCAGGATTTAGAAATAAATTACTTTTAATTTCTGTTGACTGCTATGAGAGGAATGGGGTTTGAGTATCTTGCTAGCAGCATTTATTTTTGCAGCAGCAATTAGAGGTATTGGTGAGGTTGAAAATGAATGCTGGTGAAGTCGCAACAAGTTAGCACTGGGGAGTTGCACGCAGCACAGAAGCAGCTAACAGGTGGGTGTCAAATGAAGTGTTGGGAAGGCCTGCGTTAGCTTAAACCATCTCAGGACTTGCCTTTCCAACCCCCGCCGCACCCGCAATAATTGGTATGCACACAAACATATCAATTTTTAATTCATATGGACTTAGTAGTTTACATCAACACTGAATCCAGCCCAGAAAGGAGGACAGCTTTGGCACCAGTCCTGAACGGGAACCCTCTTGCTCCACACAGGCAGGTACTCAGCAAAACCTCTCGTAGCTGTATGAGATCAGCAGCTTTAGGCAAGAAATCTAGCTTTGCCTCATACCATGTCTTTAGGTCCAGACTACGGAAGGCTGGTTACAACAAAGGAAATCTCAGCTGCGTTGCCAGAGCTGCTTTGATACCTTTAATCCCTGCCTAAGAAGGTATTGAACTGAGAACTGAATCATTACGGAGTGTAAGCAAAATGGTCTTTTAATTCCCTTCAAGGAATGTAGTTTTTCTCTCCTGGAGTGACTGATAGGGAGCTCATCTATGCACAGAGCACTGCCCTGCCGTGAAGCATCCTCTGCATTTCATCTGGGGCTCTTCTCTTTGCCTGAAAGTGCCTTGCCTCCACAGCGTGCTGCACCTGAGCCAAACAAGCTCAGGCTGCGGTGGTGAATCCCAATGAGCCTCTCGTTAGGTGTTCGGAGGCAGTCTGTAGGAACCCATACTGGAGCGCACAGTACGTGTATCAGCACCATTGCTAACCGCTGGTCTGGAAACAATTAAAATATCTCTTTGTTTATGCCGTAGCACTGCTGCCTATGAAATAGCTGCGGATGGCAGAAGTAGCAACAACAGACCTGGAGAGACATGAAAGCACTTGGGTTTGCATATCTCTCTGCTGTGCTTCCCGCTGAGGTTTCCAGGGCAGATCGCTAGCTGCCCATCTTGTTTTGCAGCAATTCAAGCCAGCCTGCATCTGACTCGTCTCTCTGCCAGGTGTACGGACCAGTGGTCTGCAGCAGCTGTGAGCATAGCTGACCACAAACAAATGTGTACACGGTGGACCCCTCTCAGCGCTACTCTTTGGGGAAGATTTGGAAAAATCCAGATTCCCTGGCTTTAAATCCATTGCCACAAATTGTCTGTTGATTGCTGTCTAGGGGACAAAAACATCGAATCACAACCTGTGGTTTTCAGCCCCAGTGGATTAACAGCAGAAACTCTGTTGAGACCTTAGGCGGGGATCAGTTGGTTTGATATGCAGTTCAGTAAAGCATACAGGAGAGAAGCCATGATGGAGGATGCTTTGCCACATTAGTGACGGCCAAATTCCCAGTAGGTAGATGCTTTTTAACTAAGAGAGCCGAGATGCAAGATAAAAAGGGCACCATGTTGCTAATTTTCTGCTGAAACTGATGGTGATGTGCGTGACTGCTGTTACGCTTCATGGAAAGAGCGCCTACACTCCAGTAACATGAAATTACTCCTACTTTCCAATGGTTTGCTCAGCTGAGAATAGTGTTGTGAAGCAAATACCTGGGAAATTACAAACAACATTGATCAGTTTTTCAGATGCTAGGTCAGGTCTGCCGGAGTGACTGCTTTCACATGAACTTGTACATTGAACGAATTGAATGTGTATGTCCAGGAGACCAAACAGATAGTGCACCACACTTTTGCAATTGCACCCTCTGGGACATAACAGCTCGGGTCTGGGTGTGAGAAGTTGGAGGACCAAGCGACAGGTTCTTGAGCAGATGACCCTCAAGTCCACGTTGCCCATGACGCAGGCTGCAGGAATTGTGGAAAACCTCCTGGTTACTCAAAGCTAAAGAGAAATATTTGTTTCCCAGCTAAATCTGCAGCCCTGTTTATGTTAGCTGAAATATAAATGTAGCTGTATCGATACCATACAGCCGACTTCAACAACAGACCATGTGCAGGCTGGTTCACTGTAGTACAGTGCCAAATAAATGAGAATGCCAGTTTTTCATTGTGCTATTCCTGTTCCCAACTCCAGTCTCCCACGCTTTCGAGCATTGTCCAGGCAGACCCTGTTCTCTCTCATGCCTCCACTCAGCAGCTGTTGTCTGTACCCACCCATCTCTCCCTCATGCATCCTCTGCCTTAACATCTGGCTCTCCTTTTTATGGAATCCTTAATCTTTTCTCTTGATAACTTAAATTTTCATGTTGTTAGGCTGCTCAGACCTCACATTTTGTACCTTCGTCATCTCACCGCCTTCTTCAACCCTGCAGCATCCCACTCACCAGCAGAGCCTCCTACTTGACCTTGCCTTCACTATGCGTTTCTTCCTTTTTCTCTGTTCATCTCCTGCCTCCCTGACTTTACCACCTCTGTCAGCTGCTCCCTGCTCTTTCCCTGTCTTTCTCACAGCATTCCCGATCCTTCCACTCCCTGAGTGTTTGTGACTACAGACTTTTCCACACTCCCTCTGAATTAGGAAGCAGATGTACAGACTCCCCCACTTCCCACCTCTCATGGCATTTACCAGTTTCTCTCATCCCCTGCTTCCCATGTGTCTCTCTCATCCTACACAGTCTCTTGACTTCACCCATGTCCTCTGTTCCAAATCTGTTTTCCTCTCCTTCAGCACTTTCCTGACAAAGAAACAGAACTTTTGCTGTTGTTTCACTCTTGTTGGCTTTCATGCGTCTTATTGTAGCCCTTTGTGTGCCACTGCTGTCACTAATTATAAAATCACAGCTAGTGGCTCAAAACAAGTAATCATCAAAACTTAACATGGCTTTCTTCTCTCTACTCCCCTGGTTTAGTTATGGGAAGCAAAGTTTCTCGCCTGCTTTCACACTGCTTCTGTGATCCCTCCAGCTGCCTCCATTACCCCAGCCCCACCATTACCCAGAAAAACCTGTGCCCTCATTTTATCCATATGTGCCTCAGTTTCCTTGACTTGTTGTCTGAGTCAGAAAGGCAGCTCAAGGGATTAAAGCCAGACCCTGTGATGCTAAGTACTCCACTTCAGTCTTTGCTCTGTTCAGGAACTCTTTTCAACCATGCTATGTAAACCACAACATCTCTTTGCTCAGGAGGCCTTGGAAAGGGAATAAGGAACTTGAAGACGGATCAAAACACAAAGAGTCCTAGAAGGTAGAAGTGGCTTGGGGTGAAAGTAGGAGGCTAAATCACAACTGTCTTCTTCGTAACTCAGCGAAAAGCAGCAAAGGCAGTGAGATTTGCTGGTGCTAGGCTATTGAGGGAGGTCAACACAAACAAGGGAGCAATAAAATTCAGATGTGCTAGAAAAGGGAGCTGAAGCAATTTACACAGCGAAAGGCAAAAGTTCTGTTTTGAAGAGGTGTTGGGTTTAATCTGTTCTTAAATTGCTTCCCCTGAATTAGGAAAACCTGAACCTCTCAAAGCCCTGTGTTTCTGAGAATGTGCTGCCAGTGAGAACTGAGTCTGAGGTTTGGCTGGTCCTTCTGCACATGCCTTTGAGTCCTTACAAGGTAAGACTGCAGGTCCTCCTGTACCTAGTTTGTACAAACCTAGTCAGTGGGGCTTTAGCTTCAAGCCATGAAGTAGAAATGCAAGGAAGTTATGAGTTTTTTAAAAGAGATCCTTATTAATGATAATATCCCTTCAGCTGTTGAGGAACTGACCTGTACCTGTCAGTAATCCATTCTCTTTCAGAGTCGGACTACAAGACATCTACCTGTCATTAACCTAATATTACATTTAATTTGACATACTACATTTGTCAAATCCGGCACATATTGCAGGTCTTTCTGGAGAAAGTGGAAAGCATTCCTCCCTTCTTCTTTGTTTCCAAGTGAAACGATATGTCATACAGGAATGGAGACGTTCAGTCCCTGCATCTACTTGCTTTTGGCACTTTGAATTTGGCTTTTTTTCTCAAGGAAGCGAGCTCAGAAATCCAGAGACAACCTCGAACAACAAAAACACAAGGCTTTGATTTGGTGCATCAGCCTCAGAGTTCTTTCTTACTGTGGTTCTATATGGTACAAGCACTCAACTGACAGCCAGTTGGGAACAAAGGAAGAGAAAAAGCACAGAAGATAGGGGAGGAGTGTAAGTATGGAGGGCAGCGAGCACCCAGGACTGGATATTGAGCTGAAAAAACAGTAGGTAGGTGGAGTCTTACCACTAGCCCAGAAAAAAAAAAATAAAGATCGAGAAGAAGAATATAGCACACTGGGAAAGGACACTGGTCAGAGCAGGCTTTGGTTTTGTTAGTTATGAACAGGAAACTCATAACCAAAGGTGGCTTGGAAGGGGAGAGAAGCACACGCAGCTTTGTGAACTGAGATATTTATCAAAGAAGAGGAAATGCCGTATTGTACTCAGCAAATCTTTGCCTACTGTTGAACAGCAGTGGGAGAGCAGAGATTTTTGTGCTTGAATAATAAACCTAAAGAAGTGGTTTAAGAGCAGTGTAAGAATCTGGCTAAGTGAAGCAACCTTAAGTGATCATGAGCAGCCCCCAGCATCCTTGCATAAAAAGAACAATATAAGAGAAAACACAGTCTGACAGAAATAATGGAGACGATAGAGGGAGCCAAATTAATTCAAAAAAATTTTAGGGAAAATCGGGACCGTAACTCTTCTGATAAAAAGAGAGATTAGGATCCTTTGTTAAGGTTCACAAAATTCTTAGTGGGATAGAGAGTGGGGATACTACAAAACTATTTGACCCAGTGTCAAGAACAAGCAAAGATGCAGCGGTAAGATAAGCCATGGTTGGACATTACAGGAATTCAGGGAGGAATGTAGGGATAGAGCAAGACAGAAATGCAACAGAAACTCCCTGTACATGGCCAGAGGACAAAAAGTTTGGTCCGTGGAAGAACTGGGCATTAAGTAAGACTGTAGTGTTCTGTAACTGGCACAGAAATTGGCAAAGGAAACTGTGTTTGAGGATTTGTCACTCCGAGATTTCTCATGCAGAGCTGTTGGTATTTTATAGTATGTTGACAAAGTACTGTAAGTTAGCCTGCACTCTCCTCTTCGGCAGTTACCGTATTGTATCTGGAGCTGGTTTAATCCAGTGCAGGCAGATACAATACACGAGAGATCAGATACTGCCTTGCTCAAGATCAAGTCTTTGAGTCATTGCGCCTTGAAACAGAGTCTGGGTTTCAGTATAGCATATTGGTCTCCTACAAATAATAAACTAAGTCAAAAGGGTTTTGGGAAAAACAGATGCAAAGACTGTGCTTAGAAAGGTAACTAATAAACTGATTGAACAGTGCACATTTTGGCAAAAAACTTGGTGAGGAAGGCCTAGGAAATCTATGCTGTGGGTGTGAGATTTACAGCAAAGGAGAGTGAGGTCTGCGTCTGAGGAATGGTATAAGAGGTCTGGTGCTACCTCTTTATCTTACCCTCTTTGCCGCTCCATTTCTCAGGTGACCCTCACAGCCCCCCAAAGAGCACAGCACAGTTGCCGTACCAGATCAGCCACTCTTTGATACTTGAAAGAAAGGTGCGATAAACCCCATAGTGGACAACTATAGAATAACCTGGCCACAGGGGAAGTTTATCCCTAATCCCTTGTCATCAGTTAGTGGTTATGTTGTGCCTTGAAGCCTGATGGTTTATATCCCTTCTAAAATTTATTTATATCCTGTCTAATGTGACCATGAATGTTCTCAGTATCCATATAAATGTCTAATCCTTTTCTGAATCCTGTTAATCTCCTGGCTTCAATGAAACATTGTGGTAACAAATGCCACGTGTTAATTACTCCTCGTACAAATATTTCCTTGCACCATTTTAAATTTGCTTCCTTCCATTTTCACTGAGTATCCCTTGATCCTGTGATACGAAAAAGGACAATGAAATTAGAGCTTGTTTATTCTTGCTGAGCCACACTGCTGTCTCTTGATTTGTTTCTTCTCTAAACTAGCTTTTCCCACCCTCGGCCAAAGTTTTCCCAGGCCAGGCTGTTAGGCAGTGGCCTAGGGCACAGCACAGATCTTATGCCTTCACGTTATTCTCTGTTGCCAAGTTCATTTTGAATGGAAACAGGGAGAGGAAAGCCTGAAGGTCTCAAAAGTGCATGCTTGAGATTGCAGACTCTGAAATCAGACTGCTCTCTGTCAGCAGGTATTAGCTCAACAGCAATACAATGATGCTGACTGATGCCAGTGGCCTTTCCTTCTCTGATGCCTCCAAGCCAGAGACAGAGCAGGACAATTGCAATGTGGTTTCCCTGTGGCCTGCTCCAACCACTCTTCAGGTTTCCCCTGAGAGGTGGGGTCCCACTCCCCATCCTACCCCGTCTTAGTCTTAGGCATTTCACTGCTTCCTTGCATCGTCGCTGGTGATCACCAGGCTGTAGTATTTGTGCAGTCAGTTCTGGACTAATTGCCCTCTGTCCCAGCCCGAGGTCTGTATGTCTCCACTCTGCCATCCTGCACTGAGCCCTCACATTCATGAGGAGCAGCCTGTCACCCTTGACCAGTTGAAGATGGCGCTGGAAACACCACAGGAATGCAAGGTGCAAACGGGAGACACTGAAGATGAGGAATCTAACTGAATAAAGGAAAGGCTAGGAAAAGTGGAAATGGTATAAAAATGTCCCCCGGCCAGATGAAAGTAGGAAGGGGTGGAAGGAAGTCCTAAACGGTGGTTAAACACTGGCTTTGCAATGGTTTCACTGGAGGTAAGATCCTAAGCTGGTGCAGCTGTGCACCGTGATACTTTGCAATCATTTTGAAGCTGGGCTACTGAGGCAAACCGAGAGGTTGTGAAGTGATGCAGCGACAGCACACAAAGCTGTAACAGCTTGATGTTTCACGGGAGCTCTACGTCTCATTCGAGCGGTCGCACAAAAAAAAAAAAATTATCCTCGCTGTTGCTGGATGCTTTTCCATAATAGATTTCAAGACAGGGTAGTGTTAACCACCGGGAGAAACGCAGGCACTGGGTGTACGGGTGAGAGGCTGAAGTACCTCAGGGCACAGGAGGGTCTCGGGCACAGGAGGGTGTCTGGCTCCTCGAAGCGGCAGCAGCACGTGGACAGCAAGAAGCACCGCTCGGGCTCCCCCACTCAAAAATACGAAGCGAGAACACAAATCCTGGAGGGGTTCCCCCTTCGCCACGCCCCGGAGCCAGCCCCAGCAGCTCTCCGCCACGCCAAGCGGCGGCGGCCACCCCTGGTGACCTCCCAGAGGGCCCGGGCTGGGGGGAGCAGGCCTGGCACCGCGGCTGAGGCACTGCCCCTGGCAGCCCGACGGCCAGCCCCCGCGCCCTGGGGACCGGAGCAGGAGATCCACCGGGGCCGAGAGAAGGGGCTGGAGCCGGACACAGGCAAGGGGCTGAGGCGGGTGACCCCTGGGGCGGGGCGCGGAGGCTCCACGGCCCCCGAGCGGCCGTTAGCGCCGCGGCCTCACTCCGGCGGGGGAGCGGGCCAGGCCACCCCTCCCCGCCCAGGTGCAGCGAGGGCACAACAACCACTGCCGCCTGTCACGCCCACAGCCCGGTGGCCCCGCCCCGGTAGGCGTGGCCGGGCGGGCTCGGGGGGGCCCTGTTGTTGTGATGAGCGGCGGCTCCACCA
>VZSC01010931.1:17695-76124 GCA_013398225.1 Steatornis caripensis
CCCCAGCCGGCTCAGCCTGTGCCCGAGCTGGTCCCTTTTGTTGAGGGGGGGGTGGCGGCGGTGGTGGGAGGAGATCCCCACCTGGCCGGGGCCGGGGCCGCTGCGGGGTGGGGGGCGCGGAGGGTCGCCGCCGAGCCGGGCGGCGGGAGGGAGGGAGGGAGGGGGGCGCAGCCGTTCTCCCGCACCCCAGCACGCCCCGGCGAGGCCGGGCTGCCTCGCGGGGCACCGCGCCGCTCATTGTGCGGCTCTGCGGAGGCTCCGGGCGAGCGACGGTGCCTTCCCCACCGCTTCTGTCCCCCGCGCAGGGAAAACTCTCGGCGTTCGTACCTTTGTACCCGTTTTTCTCCGTTAACTTTCTTGTGCCCCCCTTTTTTTTTTTTAATTTCTTATTTTCACGTGCGTGGTTAATGTCCCGTAAATATTTTGTGTTCCGGCTACAAACGTTACAAACAAAGTGTGTCCTGGTAGGAAATCTTTTGTGCTTGCTGTGAAAAGCTATTCTTGCCAGCGCGTTGGCAATAAACCGGGTGAATAACGCGGTGGCGTGTGTTTTTTAAAGTCAGTAATCGCCCCGTGAATGCGAATTCCAAAGATGCTTAAAAGTTCAATGGGATGCGCGAAGCCTTAAAGAGCAAAACTCCTCGAGCAGGATGTGAATTTCTGAAGAGGGGGAATCCCTTATGCGGTGCGAAATCTTGAAAGGGGATAAGGTCTCTCAATGATGCAACTTCTTGCGAAAGGGAACTCCCCTCCCCCTCCTATTGATGCCAAACCATTAAAGGGGGAGGCTCTCCCGGGCCCAGCAGCGCAAAGTCTTGAAGGAACCTGAATTTACAATGATAAAAGGGCCAAGGCACTAGCCTTTCACCTTTGGAGGCAATTAGCATCTGGCTTGCTTCACAAATGAAGTAAATGTGGGCTCCCCTTTGGTTCCCGGAGCACGCTTAGGGTGGGGGAGTTAACATCACTCGGAACAAATTAACTTGCCTCTTTTTTTTGGGGGGGGGGGGGCATCGACTGGAAGGAGGAGTGCTGGGGGGTGTTGCAGAGCAGAAGCAGCCCACCGAAAATGTCGCCCAAAACCTCTCTGTGCCTGGATGGCCTGCGGCGCTTGGCAGAAATGGGTTTTTGAAGGATGGCGTTTGTCCAAGGCAAGGGACGGTGGAAATCGCGGTTCAGGGATGCTGCGAGAGGACGGATGCAGCTGTCGGAACTCGGCGTCTTCAGGCACGCAGAGTAAATCTTCCTCGGCACGGCATGAGCGGCCCAGTGCAGGCGGTTTCAAAACTTGCTGTTCCTTGAAGCTCACCATCTTGTTACCCCTTGCCTGGCGTAGTTGTTCCAGTCTCATTGCTGGTTTCAGGGATATCTGGGAGTGGTGCTTTGCACAAAGAGCTTGCCCAAACAGTTCGTAGTGTGAAACCAATGGCCAGTGAAGGGACTTAGACTTTTTTCACAGAGTGCTGCTCTGTGTGAGTTTTGGTTTGTACTTTATTCAGCTGCGTAAAGGAGGCTCCGCCTTGGTTCTGGACCTGAGAGTGCCGCCAGTGTCCGTTCCGGCCGTCTTGCTGCTGCCTCTCGGATAGCCTTTGAGCTTTAGGGGCATCCGAATAAAACGGAGGTGGTCCTTCTTCTAGGGGTTTGGGGAAACGCTAGGACTTGAGGCAAATATTAAGGGAAAATAAATCCCGAGCCAGCCATCGGAAACTGAAAACTGTGCTCATCTGTGAATGACGTTTTCTTGCTTTGGCTTTGGTTGTTGTGGGGAAGTGTGCTTGTGGCTGAATCTGAGTGGTTTGAGAAGTTATTGCCCCTTCCCTCAAAAGTTACTGCCCCTCGTAGGTAACCCAGGGGTGAGCATCCCAGTCCATTTGGATGCAAAGTAAAACAGGTGGTTTGGGTGAACCTGTTTTCTGGTGCATGGTAGCAGACGTGGAGAGCTGGGGCGGCTCACCTCACCTCACCTCACCTCGGAGGGTTTCAGCTGGAGGGTGGTCACGCTCGAACTCTTGAGCTTCATGGCAAACGTCTGTCTGACTGTGTATTGTGTCTCTAATGGATGGGCTCACTCTGGACGCAGCCGGCTCTTCTGGGAGGGTATTCTCCTCTTCCTTGGAAGGCCCAGCTCTGGAGTTAAATCCTGGCTGGTGGCTTTTTGTGTCTTGTCTTTTTTTTTTTCCTTTTTCTGATACTAGTGTGTCTCCATCGGGGAGTTTGGTGCTAAACTCTTGCAATCTTGTTACAAACAGTGAAGGTTTTAAACAAATCTTGTAACAAATACCCCCTGCTCTCTCCCTCTCCCCAGTTTTAGGGGAGAGTGAGGTTACAGTTCCACTGGTACAGTCTCCGCAGTCCGCAAACCAGACAAAACCTGATCTTCCAACATGGTTTTGGTGGTGTGGGGTTTTTTTGTTTGGTTTTGTTTTTTTTTTAAAATGCTGTAGTTACCTTGGTTTTGTTTTTGTCCTCCTCTCACTTTTTTTTTTTCCTTCTAGTGAGTCTGCCCATTGCTAGCTGGAGGACTCTGTAATGATAGGCCATCTGGACCCATCCCTCCTGTGCCGGGCAGATTTGCTGATGGTATTTGAGAAGTTTGGGGGCTTTAGTACAAGGAGGCAGCATGGAGCTATCTTCTATTTTTTTTTTCTTTTTAAATGCAAACCTTTCTCCTCTACTTATTGGCCCAAAAGAAAGTGAAGCTTCCAGATGCAGGGCTGCCATCAGCAGCTGGATGTCAGAAACCTGGGAAGCAGATGTTTTGTTTTCTTTTTGCTGGACCCGTGCGTAGCTGGGGAAGGGGTGTCCAAAACTGAAAGAAAGAAGTGCATCCATCAGGCCAGGCCCTGGGCATTGTTCGGGGAGGGGGTGGGCGCAGCCAGCCCCCATGCTGGCTCTGGCAGATGCAGGCGCCTGACAAGGCACAGGGCTCCTCTTTTCAAATCTCCGCCGAGGCATCGCCCGGCGATGGACTCAGGAGGGGTTCAGCCACTGCCAGAGGGTCAAAAGTTCAGTGGGCCAGGAGCGGGTGCTCCTGGACGCGTTGGGCTTCACGCTGTGTTTTTACGTGGATCTCTCAGGATGGCAGAGAGCAATTCTGCCGTCTGGGGTGGGTTTTTTCCCCCCTCCCCATCCTTTTTCATGGCTGCCTTGTTGGCCATCTGCTGTACAAAACTTTCATGCCACTTCAGAAGTGGGCTTTTACTTGCGTTGGTTTGGTTGTTGCGGCTTCTTTCTTGGTGATTTGTAAAGATCTGCATCGAGTGGGTTTGTCCTTACTACTCTTTAACAGTACTCCAGCGGGAGAAGGTCTACCTGTATGGGGCACATAATTTTTCTGGTAGGCCTTGCCCTGATGGACAGAAAGGATACTTTCCACAGACAAGTTAGTGCAGGCGATGATAGGGAGTGATTTGTTTCCCTCTTCAAGACCGGACTGTAATGTGGGACACGTCTCATAACAAAGTGTCTCCTGGCCGTGTGCCCTTCCCTCTGCGACTGAAATATCCTCCTGGCAGCTGCAGAGATTGTTTGCGTCGAAAATATTGGGTGAATATTTAACGTTTTCAACCGTATTTCAGCACAACTTGAAAACACTGGACAGGAGCCAGGGTGGTGCGGCCACCCAGCTCTTTGGCATGTGCTCCCAGGAGCTGTGGGCTAAAACATTTAGGAACTTCTGCCCGGGTAGGTCAAGGGGAGGTGACTTTCCAGAACGTGCTTGAAAATAGTCAAAACATTGTTGTTAACTTAGTTTATTTGGAAAAGGGGGAAAAGCCACATTACACAGGGAAAACATAAATCTTTTCCTGTGGTTTTTAAAAGCGCCTTTGGGCAAATTGCCTCTGCTGTTAACTTCACTACGGCTTTAAGATGCTTTGCCTCGCTTCTTGCCCCTTCGTAGAACTTTGGGCTCTGGCTCTGCCTTTAGGTATGTTCCTCCCACCCACAGACAGGGCACCGCTGCTCTTGCTCACCTTTTTCCTCCTGCAGTGTGGTATCTGCCGTGTTGGTTCTTGAACGGGCTCTTTCTGTCAGGAATATTATGTGGCTGTTGCAAGCAAGTGGCTGCTACTGCTCCCACGGGTTGCCCAGGAGGAGGAAGAGCGTGGAGAGAGGGAGAGCTGTGCTGCGGCCATGTGAAGGAGAGAGCAAAGAACAGGGGTTTGTTCTGTCTATGCAAACCAAGTACAGCTTTAAAGGCAAAAATATTTTTCAATGTGCTAAACTCCTGGAGTGTTAGAATTTTAATATTTTGAAAAAAGTGGTTTTCCTAGTGAGGACAAGATGGCCACATATGCCTTAACCTCTGCTGTCCTGTCATGTTAGGTTCTGCTGAAACTTCTCTGTGGAGCCCTTTGCTCTGTGCCTTCCACGTTGGGTCTCTTGTGAACCGTGACACCAAAATGGCATAACCTTCCTGTTCCGTCAGTCGTTTGTATGGAGTTAATGGCACAGGCAGTGTGGTACCGTACCTGAGTGCTAAGTCTTCACCCCTCTATATCTATTCTGGTCTGGTACTGCATTATTATTTGTATTACAGCGGCACATACAGCATCTGCTGATGCCTCATCCTGTTGTATGATAGCAGAGATGGCCAGGTAGTTTCCATTCGGAAGAATTTGGAAACTAAGATAAACATGACAAGTAGGTGCAGCAATGTCAGCTCTACTCATAGATGGTAAGCCTGAACTGGTTTAAATGCCTTTTCAGTAGAATAGTTCAGGCATTGGGATGTCCGTCCCTGTTGCTGTTTGCCTGTTGGCAGTAGGCGTTAAAGCGCAAGGGGGTGGGCACTGGCTGTCTTAAACAAGAGCGAACGATAGATCTGCTCACTAAAACTTGGCTCTTCTGCAAGGCACCTGCAGGTAGAAAAAGCAAATTGTCTGAGGAAAGGTAGAGTAATTGGCAGTGCAGGGAGAGGCACTGTACGATGAGTGGACAGGGTTGGAAAAAATGAACTTCAAACGTGTTGAAAAGAAAGTGTCAACCCCGTTGTGCCGAGAGATCCATCCACGGAGCACTGCGTGAATTCAGGTTATGTATCACAGTCACCCCATAGTGGCTCTGAATCCTCAAGGCAGCACCAGCTTCATCTGAGTAGAGGGTGCAAGCTAGGTATTTGTTTTTTGAAAATCAAGTTTAAAAACCAAGAATGCAATGGAAAGTTAGTACTGTTTTTATTGTTCTTTCTACCTGTCCCATCCACTGTTTGGTTTAGTTGCTTCGGCAGCGCCTCATCCCTCTCGCTGGGTCCGTTCCAGCAGTGGTTCTTACATTGCCGATCTTCAATTTTGCTGCCTTAGTTATTCTGTTCATAATGGAATCATTAACACTCTACATGTCAGTATTGGGCTCTAGAGTTCATTGAGATTAATGGAGGGGGAGGCAGAGAGATACTTCTCAGAGCTGTTGTTTCAAGTGGTCTGCAAATTGGAAAGCATTATATAAGTTTCCATTTCAAATGCAAGTCACATCTTTCCCAACTGTAGATCTTAAACTTTTTAACAAGTGTTTACATCTATATAATGAGATTCTAGTGTAATTGGATACAAAAAGGAAGGAATAGGTAGTTCAGGAGGCTGATATGTGAGTTAAAACATTATCTTAAGCCTATGAAAAGAAACAAGAAGTGACTGCACGCAGCCAAATGGTGTCTGAACAATGGATGAGGAAGGTTATTTTGACAGGAACATTTTGAATGGATCTGCGTTAGGTGACAGGGAAGTCAGGGAACGACTAGCAGTCGAAGCCAGAAGCGAAAGAGGAATGCAATAAGAATTTCGGAGATTTGGGTGTAGTACATGGGGTTTGGTATTACAGATTTTCTGTGCTGTTAGTGGTTGGAGGCAATTACCTCTTCCTCTAGTGAAGCTTACTATGAAAATCATGTCTGGTGTTAGCTGACATGGTTTAAGCTGAACTTGTTTAAAAACCAGTTTAAGACAATCTGGTGCAAGTCTCCCCACTACCAAAAAGTTTTGTCTAGTAGCTTAAAAATGACTTTGCAATTTGCTTTGTTTACAAAGGTTTGGCTACCACAGACCTGTACCAACTCTGTGCAGCTGATGTAAACCTCTGCATAGTGCATCTAAATTAGGCCTCAAGTTTGTTCCTTTTGGAATTTGCTCTAACCAAACCAGCTAAAAGTAACACCTTTAAAGTGTTGCAGCTTTATACATAGACCTGCTTAACTACAGTCTTTCTCTCCAGGCGAATAATGCCTGCAGAGCTGTGCCATTCTGCCCCTGGCATCTGTTAAGTGCCTGCATGAAGGGTGAAGAATTAACTTTTGTAATGGCAATGGATGCTTTGATAGACTTCTTTCAGGCAAAAATCTCCTCGAGAAAAGGGCTATAGGCAGAAATGACAACAGCCAGGGAGTTAAAAGTTCCTGAATTAAAAGTCTATCGTGTAAACCTTATTGTAGGTAGGTATGAAAATTATTTCTTCCCCCGCCCTCGTTACCAGAAGCAACAGCATCTGCTGTGGTGGTGGGAACAATGCAGCCTAGTGATTCCTCCTTCCTTACAGTAGAGAATCCTGTTAAACACACAAGGCTGTGCCTCAGAGTGTATCCTTTCAGCAGGCTTGTTCCTTTTAATGGGTGCCCATTCCTGGGGTCTCCATTGTTTCACCAACAATAGCACTAGGGGCAGCTGATTTGGTTGACAGAAAATGTGTTAATTTAACAGATCTATTCCCTTTAGCCGGTCTCCTTCCTATTGTGCCCCAGTTCTCCCCCAGTTCCTGGGGAGGAGGGCCCCGAGAGCAGGGTCTGTTAGGTGGAGAGCTCCTGCAATTAGGAGGGGTTTGCAGCCTTTTGTCTGAGGCACAGAAAACAGCTGATGGGGAAAAGTGGTCCTAGTGTGGTTTGCTTGCTCCCGGAACACACATTTTTCTGCTTTTTGGGGGGGTTTGAAGTCTGCCTTTACTGGGGACAGGGGAATAACTTGACACTACAGACTGATGGCAGTCAAGGTCTTTGCTCTGAGGTGGCCTCGCAGCCCAACGTGGCAACCCCTTTCAAAGCTGGCACAACTTCTTGACAGACTCTTTACATCCTGTAAATGCCTAGCTAAAATACCAGATTTCCACTGAAAAAGCAAAGCTGCTGGTATCAACTAGGGTACAGATGCTGAGGGCTGGCTGGAGCAGGCAGTATGGAAAGTTAATACTGAACAATTTGAAACCTGAGGGACGTGTAATGGTCCCCAGGCCGTTTCTGCCCTGGGCCAGGCCACCAGTTTAACACAGTTTTGGGACTGATCTGATTCAAGCAGCGCAAGCTCTTCACCCTAGATGTACTTACACACTGGTTCATCCCTTCCCTGTGTTAATGTAGCATTGCTCAGCAACAGGGTGGGAGTGGCTCTGTTGGTTTTTACATCAGTGTGGTTGAGTTGGAGTCTTCAGCCTGGTGGGAAGGAGGGCACACAGGCTGCTGAGAGAGCAATGAAACCTGACCCTTCGGTTTTGGGGGCTGCTGGCCGCCAGAAGGACGATCTTGCCCCTTGCAAGCTCTTGCCCTGGCTGTGCATCTGACTTTGCGGTCTGCCTCTTCCGCAGTGCCAGCCCAGCTGCTCGCTGGGTCCTGGCTGGGCTTTTGGGGGGTTGCAGTGCTGCAGTGGGAGAAGGACCTCGTGCTTTTGGCAGCCGCAAGCTGCCAGGTTGATCCATTGTGGCTCTTGAAACCCTAGCCTTAGTTCTAGTTACTGGAGCGGCTGATGTAAAAGGAACTCTGGAGGGTCTTTTTCCTCCTCGTTGGTAAAGCCGTTAATTCTCTGGCTCGCTCTCTACAGCTAAGCCTGTCGTAAACGGGCTGGAGCTCTGCATGGCCAAAGGGTTGGAAGGCAGAGCTACTTTTCTCATTTCTGGTGAGCCTGTACACAGGGAGTTGTGTGGCAGCGAAAATATTTATATATCCATAACACAAGGCAAAGAGGGTTGTGGTTGGGTTTGGGTTTGTGGGGTTTTTTCTTCTTCCTCGGGTATTTGTTTGTTTTAGGAGGCAAAGGGTGAGAGTTCACTTAAAGAGCTTGACTCTTAATAGAGCTTGTCATTGTTGCTAATATAAAACAAATGATGAGCACGGGAGAGGAATCAAAGGCTCCCTCTTCTGGTGTGCTGGGAAGGTTCAAATGCTGAAAAATAAGCAAGGCAAAAAAACCCAGCAAGCAAGACCCCTTCTGTGCTTTCCTGGGGTATCTTAAGACCTCAGGCCTAACACTTACTGGCTCAGCACATAAGTTGCTTCATGACCCCTGAATAAGTAACGTTAACGGCTCTGTAAAAGTGAAATGCATTTTAAAATGCAAACTACATTGTACTTGCAAGTAAAAGTGAGTCCTGGTTTCAGAAGGGTTCCCAGTCTGAACACAGAGGATGGCAGCCCTTCACATCCCTGTGTCCGATGTTTCATGGCGCTTCTCTTTACTTCTCTTTTCTGCATCCCGCTCTTGCAAACAT
Source organism: Steatornis caripensis (assembly GCA_013398225.1). NCBI lineage: Eukaryota > Metazoa > Chordata > Aves > Caprimulgiformes > Steatornithidae > Steatornis > Steatornis caripensis. Next base: position 26,162 of record VZSC01010931.1, read on the forward strand.
CATGTGTTGTCCCATGCAGCTCCCAGGCCAGATGTATGCATTGGCATGTAAACACGTTTGGGATGATTGCAGGGGCCAAGAGTGGTGAGCGCTCTCTATAGAAACTGCATGTCCAAGACTCCAGCAGTCCTGTTGCTTTTGGTTGAGTCAGCCAAGAATTCAAAACTTATTAATGGGTGACTGATGGAGGAATGTGCACAAGGAGGAATCTTTGTTGGGATTTTCAGATGAGTTTTCTAAAAATCCTTGCGTAAAACGCAGTTGTGAGTACCTCTGAAATTACCAGGATTTCAGGGTGTTAGAGAACTGACTTTTTTTTTTTCTTTCCTATTTTGGTATTCTTAACCGGGGAGTTTGACATCCTGTGGCTGTTTTCCCTGTGTTGCTAGTGTGGACTCACGAGCAGTGTCTGGTGGAACCCGAGGACATCAATTCTCAAGCTGCCTTCCCACGGCAGCTCCAGCCACCCGTCACGGATGGCAGTAAAACTGCTCACCCGGATTAAAAACCGCAACACTTTTTTCTTTAAGTGAGCTATGTCTAACTAGGAGTGGTTCCCCCAGCCAGCTCCCTCCACAGCCCCACAAAAGGGTTGCACCAGCATGACTGAAGCAGCAGCACAGGAATGGAAACAGGCAGCAGGGAGGGGAAGGGCTTTTTATAGCTGACCCTTCTACTGAGAGAAATGCTTATCGCACTGCAGCCTTGGGGAGCAGGTGGAGTGAGACTGCACAGGTAACAAGAGGTCATGCAGCAAGGAGGGCACCTGGGGAAGAACCCTCATCAGCCTCTGTAAAAGCGTTTTTGGGGTTGGTTTTTGGTACTATATCAAGGCTTGCTATATTTCTTTTTTTCTTTAAGTTAACATTCGGGTTAGAAGAAGTTTAATTAAAAGTTGATGGTGGTCAACTTTACATAGTCCTTTAAATTGTTCCTTCCAAAGTCAGACTTGAACACACAGCTGAAATCAGTTAAATCTCACTGTAGCTGACACTTGCACGAAAACAGAAGAGTGAAATATTTGATTCTTTCTTAGAAATCCAGGCTTTTATTTTTAAACAAAAAACCAAACCAACCATTTTTTCACCTGAAAGTTCCTCTTAGGCTCTGGTCACCCAGAAATGCAGGTATCTACCCATCAGAATTTGCTTGCTTGCTGAAGAGGCCAGAGCGGCTTGCCTTGTCGGACAGGGCAGCCATGTAGAATTAACAGGGAATAGCGGTCTCGATTTCCTTTCTTTCAGCCCGATACAAGGTGCTGAGGCACAGAAGACTGTTTTGCCCTCAAGATAATTGTGTGTTGGAGAGGATCAAAGGGCTTGAGGGGTTTTTTTTGGTTGAAAGGGGATTTTCTCCATGGACAGCTGCAGTAGTGCATTAGTAGTGCAATGGATTATCTTTCCATGATCTGTAGGATCTCAACCAGTTATCAGGGGGCCCCGCTGAAGGCTGCTGCTTGGGGGAGGCGGAGTGGAAGTCTCCTGTAACAGGGAGACCTGTGATGTCTGGGAGCTCGGACCACTTGCCTCCCCCTGCCCCGGCAGTGCGGGTGGTGCTGGATATTCTTAGACTGCAGATAGTGCTGTGGAGCATGGGGAAAGGGAGCCCAGCTCTCGGTTATGATTAACTGCAGCTGATGCCCTGCATCCACCCTGCTCTCTGATGGAAGTGCTTATTAAGGAATGTGAGAAGGGAGCTGATTCCAGCTGCTGCGGTGTCCCGTAAAGGGCAATGTGTAATTTGGGAGGGTGTTACGAGTCCCTCGGCGGAACAAACTACTCACTGTAGTAAGCGTCTGACCTGCCAAACACCCGGACTTTCTCATTTTGGGAAGTTTTGGATGATGGCTGATCCGCAAATAGCCATGGCATTGAAAGGGAGTCCCTTCACATGCGGGGATGGGTATGTGTATCCTTGCTCTGTGGGTCTCGGCAGGGGAGAGGCGGCGCATGTGGCCTGACTGTGGCGAGGCTGGCAAGAGGGGATGGGACAGGGCTTGGTGCTATCAGAGGTGGAGATCAGGTCATGCTGTGCCTCCCTGACCTGGTCTCCGCCGGGGATGAGGGGGCTGGAATGCGCGCAGTGGCAGAGCTGTCAAGGAATGCGGGTCCCCAGGTGGCCACTTCAGTGGCTTGTGCTTAAGTCGGGCTCGAATTGCATCTGCATGCTGGTTAATCAGTGTTGGGGCAGCTCTGCCTGGCCAGGTTCTCCTGTGCGTGCTTCCTGAGGTAGCGGGATGTCAGAAATACGGACGTGGTAATAGTGTCTCAGCAGCCAGTAAACTTCACCCTCAGCATTTTTAGAATTTTCTGCCAACTTTAACGACACAAGTTTTATCACTTTTGGAGTTTTTTTGTGAATAGTGAAGCACATGCTGGGAGAAAACCCAGCTTTGGATTTCAGAGCTTTTTTTTTTTTTTCAGGGCGAGCACTTAGAAAGACTTCTCGCTTTTTTGTAATTGGGACTGGTTTCAGAATTAAAGGATGAACGTGGACCGCCATACGATGTTGTGTTGTTTCTCCTTGGAGGAGCAACTACAATTTATAATCATTGCCTAGTCTGTAGCTAGTTGGCAGGAAGGCTGCTGTGAAGGGATTGATTATTAGTGGATGCTTCATTGTGCTGTCCAAGCCTGAATTTCTTGATCTAACCGGTTTCCTTCATTTGGAATGGCTGTAGTCAGCAGAGGGAAGAGAGGGAGCTAAGTCTTCCCTTTTGGCAGCCCTGTTTCTTGCTCGTGGGATATGCTCAGGAAAAAAAGGGTCAACAAAAAGTGTCAACACTTCAGCGTTCTCATAGAAAGCCAGCTGTCTTGCTGGCTGGCTGGGGACAGCTTGCAATTTTTCTACCTCCCTCTTGGGATTCTCTCTGTATTCGTTTTCGGGTGACTTAAGATGACTTAAACAAAACTAGTGCTGTTTGGTGTGAGCATCCTGGAGGCTCTGCTCTTTTGCTGGGAAATGCGCAGAGAGAGTGAAAGCATCACCGGGAAGGTGATCTAGCGCTCAGAACTGGGAATGCCTGCCCTATGGTGGGAAGGCACGCCGGCAGCTGCGGCAATTGGAGCTGAGTTAGCATTTAAACTGGTGGTAGAGGACGTATAGAAGTACAGATGAAGCAGCACAGGCTTGAGCGTGGACAGCAACATCTGTCAGGCTCCTGGGATAAATGCTGGGATGGTTCAGTCGTCCTGAACCACATCCTGCTGCAGCTCCTCTGATAAACCTGGGCTAGCTAATTAAAAGTTAGCATGTGCGTGGCTAGGCAAAAAGCAACCAAGCTGCTGTTGTGCAGTGGAGCAGCCGGCACTGCTCTTCGGGAAAGGGAGTTTCTGAGCCAGATCTGAGCAGGAGCAGTCGTGCGAGTTAAGGGGATTGATTGGAGGAGGAGGTGATGTGGCGGGCTTGGACTGGGCTGTGCACCCCAGCTCATCTGCCTCGCTGAGCTTAGGCTGAGTGGTAGCCGTTGGAAGAGGACAACTGAGCTAATATTTAAAAAGCAGAGGGGTGGGAGACTCCATGCCAGGTCTTGGAAGTACGATCCTAACCCTCTGCTTGTCACCTCCTTTCCTCCCCTCCTCCCAAAGCCCTCTTGGGCTGTGTGGAAGTGTCCCAGTTCTTGCAGCTGTGTTAATTGTAATGGGTCATTTAGTCCTGAAATCCCTGTTTAAAAGGGGCAAGTCCTTGCCTCGTGTGACAGCTGCCGCCTTGCACTTTTCCCCAGGCTGGAAATAACTGCATATGACACAGGAGCAGAGCGTGGTGTGGGGGAGGGAGCAGGGTTTCTGGCTTCCTCTTAGTGCTATAATGGCTTTGCTGTGTGACTCTTCTCCCATGTGGACCATAGCAGAGTCATGCCCCACATATTTAGCAGATCTCTCAGTTGGCAGTGCCTAGGCAATATGCTAATGGCCTGGTGCTCTTTGGGCTCCGGTCGACTGGAGTCTTCTTGGACATCTGGGAGCGCAAGAGAAGGGACACAAGGTGGTGGTGACACAGAACCTTTGCCTGGAGCATAAGGGAGCCTCTCTGGAGCCAACGTGCTCGCCCATCTGGAAGGGGTAGCCGTGCTGTTCTGTGCAGAGGCAGAGATGACAGAGGGAAGGCAGAAAGGTTTCCACTCCCTGCTCCCATCCCCTCTGCAAAATCCAAAGCCTTGAGCACATGGAAACCTGGCCAGCTTTTCCTTCTAGCTGAAGGGCCGTCTCCTGATTGGAATGACAGCTTTGAACTGGAAGACATTATTTCATTAGTGTGCTAATCAAATACAGAGATTACCTGATTGGCTACTTAATAATTAAATGAAGTTGCCTGTAATTCTTTGAGCACACACAGAACTAATTAAATTAACCCTTCACTGCCCTGCGTGCCTGGGGTACACTTGTGTGGAATGGAGAGGACAGCTTCCTCAGTGTGGGGAGTGTGAGCAGAAGGGGGTGATGGTTGCAAAGTGGCCGGTGCTGGACCGCCAAGGTGGTCCCTTTCTGTCAAGAGCCTGGAGAGGAGAGGACGGTGCACTATTACACCCTCCAGCGTAGCTGGTGTTTGATCTGCCTGGTTAGGCGATCAGTATGTCTAGCAACACTCTAACAAAACTTTGTCCCCAGATAGCCTGGAGAGTCCACTAGGCTTATGGAAGTTGGTGCTTAGGGATATGTTGTAAACCAGCCTATGGCTTTGTATCACCTAATGAAGAGAAAAGTATTGCTGAAGAAAGACAGCACTTCACAGTTCTTCAGGAGAAACTGTCAAATGGAGATCAGAAGATGTTCTGCTATACCTTCAGATCATTCTTCTTCCCCGTCTCCACTGGCACACAGCCCCAAACAAGCCAGGATATCTCCATGCATTTGACAGGATTCCGCTAATTAAACTTCTGGTTGACTACCTATTTCTCTCTATTGCTTCAGTGGCTGCTTGAGGAACTGCATTTTCCATGTGTTCGCAGGCATACCAAGTGTGTTTCCTACAGTTTCAGGAGGACACAGAAGTCGTACCAGTGCCGTAACTTTCCTTTATTATACATTTTTGAAAAAATGTGAAAAGAGTAATAACGAGAAAGTTTCCTCATTTATCAGCCTCACATTTTCCATCCCCAGTGCTGCACGAAAGCTTTCAGCTTGTGTAATGCCAGAGGTGTGGCATGGAGTTTGACATTTCTAGTGAAAGGCTAATTTTTATAACCTGTGAGAATATTGTTACAGTGCCGAATACACTCTGTGTTTGATTATTTCATTGCTAGGGTGAAGAGTCAGCATCTGTAATTTCTTGTATCAGTTTTCAGTACTGAGCACTGGGTTGAGGCAACAGGAAAGCTACCATGTGATAATCCAGCTCTGCTCCCTTGCTGCTGCTGTCTCCTCCTAGACTTTGCCCGTATGTGTTAAAATGAAACTGTCAAATTAAGCATATTTCACTGTCATCCAAGACTAAACTTGGCAGAGAAGAGCCTGTGGACCTTCTGGCCTAAGTTAACCACGGCTGGCTTCAGCTACCTCTGTAAGGAATTGTTGGTCCTCCATTCGTGGCGTGCAAAACGGCTTTCCCCTTGTCCGTGGTCCGCGTTGCTGGATCGGTCTGCTCCCCCGAAGAGGTGGTAGCAGCAGTGCCCTTGGAGTCAGCTGATCCTCAGCGGAGGGATAAATATCTGAGCCGCTGCTTTGTCTTTAAAATCTGGCTTCCACATGACAGGCAGCCTGAAATGCCTGCGAAAACAGGTCAGGGGACAGAAGAAAACAGGGAGGATGGGAAACAAAAGAGCAGCTTTCAGGGTAATTAGATGGTTGCGGTGAGGTGCTCTGTCTGGTAGGGAGCATTCGCTGGTGAGAAATGATCACCCGTCTTGACTCTTTACAGATGTGGGTATGCTGACTGGGTTTGAAAGAAGAGCGGAGCAAGCAAAGAGAAGGGCCGGCGAGCCTTGGGGTCGCATGTCCCTATTGATCCCTGAGATTTAGCGCCTCTGCTTCCAAGGGAAGCCATCGGACCTGTTTTACCCTACCAGTTGACCTCTGCTGTCCTTCCTACATGTACCACGCCAACCTGTGGCAAACCCAGAGCTATGGTACCCACCTCCGATCCCCATCCGGTGTCTCCGGGAAGGTGCCACCCCCATTTTGTGAGTGAGTGGGCAGGCGTAGACCTAAAAAGTGTGAGTTTGGGGGAGGTGGGGAAAGTGCATTCAGCACGTGCAGGGTCAAGCTTGAGCCCAGCGGCAGAAGCCGGTTAGGTTTTAGTATCATTAATATTTGATGGTGCCCTTTTGTAAAAGGGCAGTAAGAAAGGCTAGCAGGTCTGTGCTCGGCCTGCAGTAAAAAGCTATTTTCTGAGGAGATTTCCAAAACAAAGGATATTCAAGTGTGTGGTGGAAGTGGCCATTTAAATGCATCTGACCATAAAGATGCTGCCTGCCAGCAATTTTGATATCGGAGGTAGTGGGACCCGCTCCTGTGGGTAAAATCATGCCGGTAGGGCAGAGCCTGAATGCCGGAGATTCGGTTTGGGGACGGAGTTCAGGGAGGCTTTTTACCTCTTGTGTCTTCCTCTTTTGTTTTTGTTTATGGGTTTACAAAGTCAGATTAGCATTTCAATGTTGGAGGCGAGGGCCCTTGGGGTGTGGTGGAAGGCCGCCTGGCTTAGCCGGTTTGGGATTACTGCTCCCTTCCCAGGCTCTGGTGAGGAGCAAAGCCCTGAGGCTTCTCCCTGCGGGGAATGCGCCCAGGCTGCAGCAATCCCTCCAGCTGAACCTTAAGGTAGATGGGCAATGTCACCACGAAGGGTAATTAGCCTTCGTTTCAGGCAAGGATAATTTTTTAATTGTTTTAAATGGTAGCACAAGTTCTGTGGGGAAAAACCCAGCTCTGAACCTAGGAGCTGCTTACTTTCTCTGTTTGTAGCTGCTGGTCTAATGGATGTTGCTTGTCCACAGACTTGGCTTGTCTTTAAATCCAGGGAATGTCACATGCACAGTCCTATTACTTTAATAGAACAGTGTATTGAATAAAACAGAAGCCTTTGCCCCTTTCCTCTCCCTGTCAGGCATAATGCTGTGCTCAGTCACAGCGGTGTAAATTTGGAGCAAGTCCGCTGGGTTCAAGCCAACGTACTCCAGATTTATGCTGTAATCACAGAAAGCAGTGTCTCATCTAAAACCAAATTTTTATCTTTGGGATGTCCGCTGTTTAACTAGAGCTGACCGCTGCTCAGTGTGGTAGCCAGCTGAACATGGAGGGCCATAGAAACGGTCTTATGTGCTTCTTTAATGCAAGACTGCTGCACGTGGTTAAGCTTGGAAACTTAAGTTTGCATAAGAAGCTTAAAGAGGTAACTTAAGCATAAGAACTTATTTGTTATTATGCTTCTTTATTCTGAAGAAAAATTGAAGATTTTTTTTAAAATCGTCCCCCAGATGGATTAAATTGCTCATATCCTTTGGTGAAAGGTCAGTCTAAAAAAATCTCAGCTTGTAGCTAGTAACAAAAAGTGTTTTGAGCCCGAGTAAAAAATATCCCTCTAGACTAGTTTCGCATTTTTGACTGTCTCACGCCAACTCCTAATTTTTTATTCTAATACAAGATTTTGTAATTGCTGGTACCATGTGCTGCTGCCACCCTTGTCATGCTAGGGCACTGTGTACACCTTAATTCCTCGCTGCCCTCCATGTTACTGTTTGTCTGTTGTCTGGGAGAGAAGTCATTCAGGGTGCCAATATGTTAAGCTGTTGAAAGAATGGGGAGAGATGAGATGAAGGTATTGTTGTGCTGGAAGGTGTTAATTGGTGCTATCAACCACTTGTTTGATTTCTAGACAATTACAGCAGTGCTTGAAGTTGTGTCTGAGCTAAACAAATGGCAGGGGCTCTGCAAGTTCCCCATCTTCTCTTTTTTTGGTTGCTTTTTTCCCTACTGCCATCCGAAGAAATTAGCAGGGCTATGCACAGTTGAGCCAAGAGGATGTGCACGGATATTGAGGAGTTAGCTGGGTGTACTGCACAAAAGTTATCACACTGCGCATGAGCCGTGGCCTAGCCTGTTGGCTTGGCAGGGGCAGGATGAGGAGCAGGGGATGGGTAGAGATGCTGAACAGTGTGGGGATGTTTCTGGGTTCTTTTGAAGCCGAGGAACAAATGTACTTGCGTGATGTTTTCTTCCGTGGCGTTTCCTGGTTAACAGGGAGATGCTTGGCATGATATAGGGCAGAGCCCTCTTGTATGACAAATACCCAGCTGCCAAATAAAACCTCTTACTTGTAGTCTGAGGCTCCTGCCCAGAGAGAGGGCAAGTGAGAGTGTCCATTCCTCGCTCTGTAGGAGGAGTGTACAAGGTCTGGCCTGTGCACCAGGCTTGTTCCTCTGAAACCTAAGAGCAGGAATCCTTTCCTCTGCTGCAGTTTCTCCTGTAGCTGGGAAGTAAGGAACCATCCTAGTTTCCTTGGTTTGTTTTTCTACTTCTTCCCAGATGCAATAAGAGGTGGGATGGAGAGTGACACCTGCTGCACCTTGGAGACAGGTTCATCTTAGCCTGGGTACATTAATGCCTCCTTCCATCAAAAGGTCCAAGGTGTGTTGAACATTAACACAACCATACCTTTGTGCGGACCTCTTAGCATTCATATAGACACAAGCATCGAGCCCCAAATGCTTGTTCATCACATTTCTTTGGTCACGATGAGAGGAGTATTGCCACACCGGGGTCCTATCCCGGGTGTAATGACTTTGCTTGTTGCTTTTCCTGACCGTTCATGGTGTGCATCTGATTTTATGCTGTCATACGTGGAGAACAGGGTGAAAGAAGACATCTGAACAGAGAGGTGATGCCTAATGGAGGCCAAGACCTTGAAAGTGTAAATGATCTGTGAAGACCATTATGAAGGGAAATTTAGTCAAGACTTCATTTCAGGAAAGACTGATAAGAAAACTCCAAGGTAGAATCACAAAAATACGTAGTCAGAAGGAACCTCTGGAAGTCTCTCTAGTCCAGCCTCTTGCTTGGATTGAGGCTGTCGCCAGCAGTAGATCAGGCTAACCACAGTCTGAAGAATACACAAAACTTTTCTTGGTTCTTTTCGCACCCCCTGTAAAAGAGAGCAGAAGTGCTACGAGAGTTGTTTTGAGAGAACATTTAGCAATGCATGGTCTAAAACTGTTTGCTGAAATTCAGCTTGGGCAGAAGGGGAGCTCGGAAGCAAGGGTGTTTAGTTCTGAGGTACACCTTTTGCTGGTGTTTTTTTGAAACTCCACTCAAACTGTGCCTGGTAATAAGACAGGGTTGGAAACTGCCAGTTCTTTTTCTTATTCTCTAGGGAATAGTTTACCTTTGAGAGGTGGTCGTTGCCTGTGCACTAATGCTTTACTTCAGGAGTCATTATGCAAGCACTCCAAAGGGGACCTATGGGTAAGGAACACACAAAATAGCAGCTGTTGCCTTGCCAGAAATGCCTTAGACCAGACAGGAAGATTCGTTGAAAAATTTTTTTGAGTGCAGATAGCCCAAGAGTTCTGGCCTTTGTTTTTTTAAGACCTAGCTCATCTCATCTACTTCTACGTGCCCAAAAGCTAGGGGATTATCTAGTCCCTGCATCTCTAGCAGCAATTTCTCAGGTGTGTCAGCACAGCTTTGTAGGGCCACACTGAAACAGGTCAGGGAGTTGATCTGGCCAGTGGATAAAAAAAGGCAAAACACCTCGACTCCACTTCCCTCCGGTTATTTTTTGCCTTAGTTTTATGAGCTGGCTCATGGAGTGGCCCAGCAAACAGTCATGCCAGCCAGTCATTGTGCAGGAGTTGGAATAAGCGGTGGGAATGAGAAAAGGGGCAAGAATGATTTAGTGTTCAAAGTGGACTGTCATGTCAGACTGATCATGCAGGGGTTCATCACTGTCAGTGGAAAGAAATTGATCTTTGAGAAATGAGAGGAGTCTATTTCAGACTGGAATGAATCACTCTGAAGGTGTTCTTTCTCTATGGATGATGGAGAGGAGCTGAATGCACCAGCTCAGACGAGACATCAAACTTAAACCTAATTTTTTATTCTAATATTCCAATAATGAAAATATCGGCATACCTAATTAATGTTAATAATGCTTCACATTCAGTGCTGTTGTAAATATAGAAAACGTCACCAGCTAGAAGCAGAACCCCAAACTTCTAACAGGGCGGGTGCGAGCAGTAGCGATACTGTGAAAATCCAACTACTAACTGTAACATAACTGAAGAGCTAACTATTAGCTCTGGCCGGGTGGGGTGGGGAAACACTTTTAACTGCTGGCCTTTGGGTAGGCTGCCCATAAAACAGGGCTGTTCCTGCATGCTTTTTGGTGTTTCTCTCCTGCAGTGAGGAGCTTCAAAGAGCAATATTCTTTGCTTGCCTGCTAATGTAATTTGTACTTGAGCTGAAGCGGTAGCAGTCATAGAGAAGGTGTCTGCTTCAAAACACTGCAGCGACATGATAGTGAGGGGTTTTTGTACATTATTGTTTTCTGTGTTGAAACTGATGCTAAATGATTACAGATTCAATTACTTGACAGGAAACTATAGATTTACAGTTGCCTGTGCAACCTTTAATACATTGCCTTGTACCTGCAGATGATTGTTTTTAATTACAGGGTCACATGCTTTTTCCGTGGGAGAATGACAGTGCTTGCTTTGTAGGGCAGATGGAGCTGAGAGTATAAATCAAGGCTACACATTGAACGAAGCTGTTAGCTATGCAGTTCTTGCCTCGTTTGCTGAAGAAGTTTGAAGGTGGCCAGAACATGAGAGATGGAGGCTGCTGCAGGAAAAGAAATGCTGTCTTTTGGCTAAGTGAGGGTGTAGTGCCACGTCGGTTTAGCCAGTGGCAAGGCAGGTGTCCTTGGCTCTCCCCTCTTCTACCCTTCTATCCTAAAAGATTACAGCCCTTTTCATCCACTGGTTCAACTTTGTGGGGCCATGCTTATGAAGCAGGCAGGGAAAGAAAAGATCTGAGTTTTGGAAGATGGATTTGGGAGCTTTTTGGGTTTTTTTAACTGAAATTATTTTGGTTGCCTGGCTTACAATGAAGCACTCAAATGGGTAGAAGAGGTGTAGGACTAGAGGAATGAGAACGAGTTTTGCCAACAGAACCATACTGATGTAGAGTTACGTGTTCAGTCTCAGCATTCATCTCTTTCACAGACTCAGACTGACCTATTGGTCTGGGTCAGTTGCTTATGCCCCATTTCTCACAAGAAATCATTCATTTGCCCAGTTTGGTGACAGTCTTCTACTTCGAAGTAACTTGGCACATGTGCTTCCCCCCAGCTGTGGCAACACATCTGTTTGCGAGCGATTGTAGGAGCTGGGAAAGAGCATAGGTGAAGCCAAGGGAGACTGGCATGAGGTCCCAGATCGTGTCACGGACAGGCTCCACAAGTAGCTGCGTCAGCTGAAGCACAGAGGGCAAAGGCTCCTTCACCCCCTGTTTGTGCTGCAGAGCTCTGGCTTGAGGCCCCGGTTCCTTCCATGTGCCTCCATCCCCAGCTGCTGGTGATCCAGGTGATGCAGATGATCCAGATAAGGGTGTGTTTTTCGTTAGCTGAATTAGCCAGCTGAGGAATGGCTGTAGGTGCCAGCCAGTACTCAGCTAAACTTGGGCAATGTGTTAGAAATGGCAGAGGGAGATTATGCTTGGTAGTGCTCTGTGGCACTTCTGGTTCACTACTGAACCCCCCTGAAGCTGTCTTAACGGTATTGCTAAACTATTGGTTTTAGAAAGTGCTGAGAGCTCCGTGCTGAAGTTGAAATTGGTAATGGTGCTGCTGGGAAGAGCCTGCCTCTGCCGCAGGTTCTCTGAGCGGCTTTGGTCAAGGTGCCTTTCTCTCCCTTGCTCTCCGTGCCTCTGGGGAGTATTGCTACCCACCCACCTTCTCACAGTCATGGGAAAATGACAATTAAAACTCTGTTGTGTTTTAAATGCTGCCGTAAAAATGTCGAGCATGGGGTTTGTGGGGTTCTTTTTTGAGGTTGGGGAGTAATCTCAAATAGAGGTGCAGCCACCTAAATGGAGTGGTGAATTTTGCTAGCGTTGGTCATTATTTTTTCCCCAATTTCTCATTTGTCAAATCAGATTAAAAATCCTTAACTTGTAAATAGGTTGCAAAAGGAACTAATTATTGGATGGAGATGCTACATGGAGGCCATCACAGAAAAAGGTCTGTGAAGCGATTAATAGCTTATTTGGTGGCTAGGCTTGGAAGTGGTGTAGCAAATTAGGCATAGGGATACATAAAGAGTAAGGGAGATAAAAATCAATATTGAACAGCTGTCTTTACTTCCTGGTCTCACACTCCCGTGTACTGAATGAAGTGTAATGGAGATGTATGTGATTACTCAGTTAATAACTATTCTAAAGGGTTTGAATAATGGGACAGACCACAGGTTGTTTTTACAGTCCTAAATGTAGCATTTCCTTCTTCATATGCTGTCACCTGAACTGTTGGGAGGGTCAACAGCCTGTATGGGTGATATGAAAGAAGTAGCAACAAGTGAGGCCGTGCGGCAGTGTAAAAACCAAAATACTCCAGCTAACAACGTGTGAAGAGTGAAATCAAGCTTTGGGTGTCCTTGTTTGGGTGAGGACAGGAGGGAACAGGGGGAAAAAATGAGCACTGGTGGACAATGTGAATAGAGGGAATTGTCTGGATTGGAGACATGCAGAGTATTGTACTGGTTATAGGTGTGAACTGTCCTGGTATCAGATGGCTTTCTGACCGTGTGATTACCAACAGATTGAAAATTGTAGGATATGCAGAGCTAACTCAGAAGACAGACGAATTTTTCTGAAAGACATCTGTAAGACCTAAACTTTTCCTTTTAACAATCTAACTATTGTAGTCTCAACAGATCCGTGGTTTGCAAAAATGCAAATTTCTGTATGTCTGATGAGGTAGGCTGTGTGGAGTGGATGTTGTCAACAAGCTGACTGGTGCTGGTGCTGCTCCGTCTCTTCAGGGATAATAGAATCTGGGAACAATTAAGAGGCAATGTAATCAGTTCCTGGGGGCAGGAGTGTACCCTCTTGCTTTTCAGCATTCCCTTGGCTGACTCATGAACTCTGTTGATTGACTTGGGAAGCAAATGAATCCAGCTCTCCTCTGCAACGAAGAGTTATGGAGGCAAGGTGGTGAGAGGAATACATCAGATCTCAGGCAGCTCATGCCCTCTCTTCTGTGAAATGTGTGGAATTTACAATGGCTACTTAGCTGCTAAGCAAATAGGATTTCTTTCTTTGTTTTTTTTTTTTGGCCTTTAAGTTCTGTCTGTCCTTTAAACTAAGGACTACAACAAGCTATAGCTGGGAAATGCTCACGCATAAGCACAGAGAACGGTCTTGGCAGCTTCCTAGAAAACAAACTGTAACTAACTATAGTTGTCCAAAAATAAATGCAGCCGTAAGATTTGCAAGCACTTCGTAAGTGCTTTGGGAAACGAAGGAAATGGCGTGTTTGGATTCACAGCTCCTTGGGTTACCCTCTCGTTATTCAGCCGTTCCCAAGCAGGTAACTAAGAACTTTGCTCTGGGGCGCAGGTAGACATCCCTGCTTTAATGCACTCTGCATTTCCACATTTCCTTCCACCCAGGAATCCTAGGGGCATTAGCGGCAGGTTAATGAGTGCAGACAGACAGGCAGGATCCTCGGGAGCTGGGCAGTGTCCAGGTCTCGCAGGTGAGGCACGGTGTGGTGCAGAGGGGTTAGGTGGCCTGCCACAAACTTCCTGCATGAGCGTGGGCAGTCTGCAATACAACCCATATCATCTGTCTTTCAGTCCTGCATGTGGAAAACACAAGAGCCCTTAAAGCACGAGAGCCCTCAAAACGGTTCTTTTTTCTTTAGCATTACTTAGTTCTTTTGCCAAACAGTCTCTTCTTTTTTCCTTTTTTTAAAAACTACTGTAGTTTGATGGTGGTGTGCTCTGGATCATTACTCTTCTCCCAGGCACACAGAGCAGGGAGATAAAAGCTTGCAATACACCATAGCACATGTAAGGAAGAGATCGACTGCACGAGCAGGACTTGCCTTTAACCAAACTTGGTTTGTGATATCTTACATTCAGGGATGAGAGAAAGAAAACAGTGGTAAAAAAACTCCCAGAGGCTGAGTGTGGGCCGGTGACAGGAGAAGCTGCTGAGGGGGGAGAAGAGACAAGCACATGGAAAATAAGCTCCTGCTCCCTCAAAAACATGCATGCAGAATGATAGCGGGGTGGCTGTGGGGGCGTGTAGGCAAGTAACATCCCAGAAGCTGGAAGAATAAAATGAAAAGGCAGCAGGATCAGCCCGCAGATGAAAGGCAGCTCCTTTAACATTTGCTCCCGGACTCCGGCAACTCTCAGCAGTTGGCTGGAGACTAAGCTGGACGGTCCTGTGGAGCTCCAACAAAGGGACGAAACAAACCCCCGTCCCCCGGGGCCCCCCTCCCCGACAACGCGTGAAACAACTTGATAAATGATTGCACTGTCAGGGGATGAGGGGATGGAGACGTCTGGGAGCACAGGGGGAATGTATCTAATTCAGGCGTGAGGGGAGCTTGGGGTGGGAGAGGGGAGCTTGGGGTGGGAGAGGGGAGCAGGCGGAGGGGTGGGGGTACGGTGGTCCCCTGCCTTGGCAGCAAAATTAATATGTATGCAGAAGCGTGAATGGGCGGGTGGCTCTCCAGAGGGGTTTCTCAGGAGCAGGCTGGCATGCTGCCCCTGGCCAGCGGGGCTCGGAGGGTTCCCCCTGGATGTGCCCTGCCTCCAGCCCCTCAAGCCGCCCAGCCCCACTCTTGCATTACCTCATTTAATGGGGATGGCAGGAAATACAAACCTCCCCCTGCCGCTCCCAGCCCAGTCCAATAAGGGCTGGTGATAGCATTGAAAGCTGCAGAAACAGGAGCCCATGCCCTGGCTCTATTCAAGGGAACATTAATTACCCTAAAACAAAAACAAGAGAAGTTCACAGCTGGGGCCCAACACTTCAGATTCTCCTCCCTCCCTCCTTCCCCTGCTGCTCCTCTAGAGTATGTGCACGCCAGCTATTTATACAGTTTGCCCTCCCAAATGACTGATACAGGGCTCCGAGCACCCTCGGTGCCCGACCCTCTGCCACTGGGATTTATAACAACGGGGTTGCGCAGGCATCTCGGAGGCAAAGTCGGTCCAGGGGCTGGATCAGTGCTGAGAGAGAAGCCACATGCCACTGTCACCAACCAAAACCAGGCTACGTAGTTTGTGGAAAGCCATGGCAGCTGGAATAGCGAGCGAGCCCCCGTAGTCCAGAGGACTGCGGATGGAAACCCGGGCTTGGGCGGCTTGTCTCAGCAAGCATAGGAGCGAGCAGAGGGGAAACTTCAGCAAGTCCTGCTGGAAGCAAATAGAGATTTGGTGGTGGCGTATTTTTTCTCCCTCCCCCTCTGTGGGAACAGAGCGGAGAACTTAATTTAGAACCCTCCCAAGCTACTGGTTAATAAATGCTTGATCCAGGAGGCAGCTGCTGCCACCACTTACAAGGTGACCCAGAGCCCTGTTCCAGCATGTCCCAGGCCACTATGTCATGAGCACTAGTTGCCAGGAATAGAGAGTGCGGCAACGTGTATAAATAAATAAAATGGGGTTTGAGTGCACTTCTTTGTTTGGCTGATGAAGAGGAAGGGCCTGGCTTCAGGAGAACTAAATGCTGAGTTTTGTTGTAGTTTTGGTTATCAAGTTGCTGTCACCCATCCAAACAGAAGCTGGCATCAAGCCTCACTCTTGTGGCACATTGGCAATAAATTTGTAAAAGTATAGTTAAATGTGGAGGCTACCCGTGAGTAGGTGTGCTCTGAAACATGTGGAAGGCAGGGTTTGCCAGCTGTCAGTTCCGAGCACATCTTCACTGGAGAATTTAATCTCCCCTGGGTGTTGCCCTTCCCTTTCTCCTCTGTGCCCCTGCCCCAAGGTCTGCGATGAGCTTAGCAGTGCTTTTGCACAGGACAAGAAGGTTCACCTGTGATAGAAGCATTGCATTCTTTTAGGCTGTTAACTCTGACTGCGCAGTAAAGATAGAGGCTAAAGCACCTGAGTGCTTAAATCCCTCTAGCGCCTCCCTGAATTCATCTTGTGTCTCCAGAAGATTAACAAATTCCCCCACAGTTTATAGGAAAATTATTTTGGAACAGCTACACATATGACTTGAGAGCTGAGAGATGCCCCTGGAAGAGTGGTGTGAGCAGCCCCTGCAAGAATCCAGCAACTGGTGTGTAATGCTGCAGGGTAGCCACTTGCACTTATTTTGGGTTAAGTGAAATGATGTTCAGCTGAGTTAAGTAGACCTATTTATAACGTGGAGTGGCCTGGTTCAAGGACTGTTGCAGATTAGGAGGACAGGAGATAGGGAATAAGAGTCAACCTTTTAATGCTCTACCTAGCAGTAAGGAGGAACTGCTGATGGCCGTGCCTACTCTCCTCTTGGTCCTGCAAAGTGCTTTGGTTTGTTACAGAGATAGCAGTCAGCCCTGATAACTCCCTTGGATTTCACTTTTGGGAAAAGTTTGCCAAAGTTGCCCTGTATTAGAAAAGCTCAATATATAGAAAGACTCTTTGTGCTATTTGGTTTGGATTGTCGGGAAAGGAGCGGGGAGTAGAAAGACGTTTCGTATAATGTTATTTCTACATTCTTTCTCTGTATGTCAATTTATTTTTTGCGGACTTGAAACAGTGGGAATAAATAACCACTAAACACACGAAAATGAATAATAGTACAAGCAACGCAAAGAATGATGATCTTTGTGATAATTTACACTGGGTTACAGCGCGTAAGTTGTAAAAGTGTTAACACCGGGAGCTTTTTAGAATGCAGATCTTTTCTTGAAGTCTAGAGGGGGATCAAATCTTGTCTTGTAACCCTGGATTTTTGCAAATGCGTACAGTAGTCAGGGATGTTGGCAACCCATTTGTTTTTCATTTACTGCAAGTTCCCATCATCTGCCACCATCGTGTAGCATTTCACCTTTTTCACCAGCAGCCTTGTCTAGTACTCTGGGCAGTAACCTTCTTCAGAAGGCCAGACAGGACAACTGAATGCAGTGATTTCTTTTAATGCCCCTGCAACACTTTACCAGAACTTGTAGTTTTACATAGTGGTAGTTGTTGGTACTTTTGTTGTTTGTTTTTTTTCAAAGGAAGTAATTTCCTACACAAAAGGGAAGCATTTTTTCATGCAAGACATAATTAAACTGGAATTCATTGCCACAGGATGTTGTGGATGCCAGAAGTCGACATAGGTTCAGAAAGCAATTAAACAAATTCATGGAAGAGAAGTTCATCGAGGGCAATTAAGCACAAAGATACAATCTCTGGCACAGGAAGTCTTAAGCCACAGCTTGCTGAAAGCTGGTAGGGGGGAAGCCTTATGGTATGCTTGCACCATTCTTATGCACCCACCAAGTATTTGCTGCTAGTCACTGTCTTGGGCAGGATATTGGGCTCCATGGACGTTTAGTTCGACCCAGTCTGATGGTTATGTTCATCTGTTGTGCTTTAGACCACGCGTACGGCGTCCAGGTTTTGCTAAGGAAATGCTAACAGCATGTAGAGATGCGTGTGACCCTTTGGAGCCCCTTTTCTATGTCCCTTCTTTGCGAGCAGAAAGCAGAATCAAGATTAGGTCTTCTGGTGGCAGAGGACAGAGCTGGTCTCACGAGGAGGGAAGGGGGCAGTGGGGAAGGAAAGGAAGCCAGGCTGCTCAGCCACTGTCCTGCTGGCACATGACGTGGTTTGCAGAGCGCATGGTGTGGTGTTCGTGGACGAGCTCCAGACACTTCATGTGCTTCCAGAAAATCTGAGTCTGCGCGAGTCCCGACTTCCAGTAACCTGCCCTCATCTGCCAACTGCTTTTCTCTGGTACAAGCAAAGCATGGTGCCTTTTTAAAATGGACTTAAAATGAGACTTCATGTTGATTAATAGCATGTAGATTACACAAAGTAATTCTTCAGATGGAAAATAACTTGACTTTTAGCCTTTTCTGTAGTTTTATGCTTCCTGCAGTTGCCTTTGCTTCAGAAATTTAAGTGAAGCACTGTTAATATGACATTTTATTAAGTGCTGTCATTCAAGGTAGATAGTGCATGCTTATAACTTTGTTATTGGAAAACACTTGATTTACCTCAATAACGCTGCTTAATTTATATTGAGAACTGTAAAAGCAATAACCAAAAAACCTCGGGTCCTCTCTCCCTGCCGTGGGCAAGTCTGTAACTGTAAACTGCACTGTGAGAGGATATGTGTCAGGGTGCCACAGGGATCAGAACTAGTTTCTGTCTCAAATTCACTGATGATTCAGAGAAGGAAATAGGTCGTGTATTAATTAAATTCATGGATGTTAAAAATGCTAAAGGAGTACTACTCAAAAGTGCAAGAGCCTAGAGAGAGATTAAAAGTATAGATAAAGGAATTAAAGTTGGAAAGCATATGCTATCGTATCTGGACATAAATAATCTAAACCAGAGCTAGTTGGTAGGAACATTCAAGATGTGAGAACAAGTGTGCCAAGTCTTGTGGCTTTTGACCAAAATCAGTATTTTGTACTTTACTCGAACCTTTAGTTCTTGAAGATACTTTGAAAATATGATCCAATTATATGCCCAGTTTAGAGAACCAAATAGAGCCCAGCGTTTACTATCATTTTAAAAATGTTGTGAATCCAGTAGGTCATGTTTGTTGTGGGCCCGGCACCTTGTTCTGAATGTTTTAGAGAGTAAAGGAGACCACTAGTTCAAGAGAGGCTATGAGAGCATCATGTTACGTGGTGTTTTCTTCTTAAATGTATGTTAATACAAAGGAGAGCTACTGATTGCATATAAAGGAATGTTATACCATAAAACATATTAAGTCTGGTGGTAGCCCCTATGCTTTTGTGTAACCTTGTTTCTGAACACCTTAATACCAAAGAGATTTAAAAATCGTGTGGAAGTCATAGAGTATCAACCAGAATAACAGGGGGAGAATGATCCTATTGTAAAGAAAGATTGAAAGGCCTGAATATATTGCATGCTTACCTATATCTAAAGGACACAGACACCAAGGCAGCCAAGGAAATTGGGTGATAGATATAATAGGAGAAAGGAGGAGGAGAAAATTGATTCTGAGCACAAGGAAGGGCTCCTAAGCAGGAATAGGAAGCTGTGCTCGTGAATCACTTATACTAGACAAATACGTTGGAGAGTGGCAGAGAATATCCTCAGAATAGTCCAGGGTTAGAAATAGGATCTCATATGCCTTTTCTGTCTCTGAATTTTATCCTCAATAAAGTGAATTGGAAAGCAGGGGATGGTCATGAGTCAGTAGTGGGTTCATCTCAGTAGCCATATAGGGATTATTTGACAAAGTAGGAGAGCGGGGACGCTTCAGGCATGCATTTGTTTGGCAGACTTGGGCTAGGTACTAAACAAACGACTCAGGTTTTACTGGAAGGTATATGAGAAGAAATTAGATGGCACGTATACAATGATCTTGCTATGTGAGTCAGTGCTCCAGAGGCTAGCTGACTGTGCTCAGTGGTTAGTTTTTGATAGAGATGTTTTTCCTCACCAATAGAGGGGAAAGATTGGCATCTCCTCAAATACTGGGGCTTTTTTTTCCTCCAGAGGTGGATGGCCATCGGGTTGGTAATCTCACACCCACCTTTCTCTTTGCCTGAAATGACATGATATGGGGCCGTGTTATGTGACCTACAGGGCAGATGTGCAGCCCTTCTCCCCTTTAGCATCGCACTCCAAGTTTCGTCTCTGCATGTTAAGATTCAACAACAGCTATTCCACTTTTAAGTCCTCACTCTAATCTGAATGGATATGCAGGTGTGGGCTGGACCTAGGCAAAAAAACCTTCCTATTTGGTTTGGATGAAGGAGTTGGTGATAACTTTGAAGTTGATATTACCTCATACCACTTTTCAGAGAAAGCTGAAGGTTTTAGACATGAAAAGTTCTGTTTCTCAGGATTTTTTCAGCTATTCTTGTGGTGACTTAAACCATCTTTTCCTTGAATGCAACTCACACAATGAAGTTAAAATAATGTCTTCTCCATTTCCTTCTTCTTTCATTTTAAGCCACTTTCATGTCCAGGAGTTGTCCACCTCCTTGCATTAAGCCTTCTGAGCAGGATCTGGATGAGGCCACTGGCCCAGCTTGTTCTCATTTCTTGCCCTGAGTCATGCTTAATATTAGATACCTTGGAAGAAAGAGTGAAATCCTGCAAAGACAAGTGGGAAAACTGCAGAATTCTCTTGACTCCAATTGCTGACATTGCTGATGTTTTGTGGTTTTTAATCTTATTAGGATTATTGCTTCAGTAAATACCTTGCAGAGAAGATTTCTGTGAGTTAGTTCTGTCTGTATGGGTGCAGCAGTATTTTCTTTCATCACTTCTAAATCTATTGTCTTTTATGTAGTTGGACAACTCCTTGCTCCTGTCTTATTGGGAGAAAAAAAGAGTGGGAATGGAAAATAAGTGCATCCAGATGGCTTTCTCTGCCTGCTTTATGTATCATATGCTTGGATCATTTCACCTCTTACTTATCGCCCCTTGAACGTAGCCCAGAAATTTGAAAATCATTAGAATTCTTATTCAGCAAACTTTTTTACGGACGGTAGGCTGTCCAAAGTCATGCTAACTACGGTTCAAAAAGTCTAAGTTTTGTAATGTGTGTGTTTTGTAACTTGAGTTCTTAGACAGGCATCTTTCTGGAGCTCTAATTCTTGTCAACTCTTTCTGGATTTCCAAGTTTCTGATATTTTGCTTCGTTACAAAGACAAATGGGCTTGAATGCGGTGTTCGAGACTGAAATTGTTTTCCATACTATTCTTTATCTCTCTTTAATACAAAGCTACACATCTGGTTTGTGGTTTTGACAACGACTGGACACTAAGCAGATGTTTTCCCTGTGCTGTCCATGAGGGCACTTAGATCTTTCTCTGAATGGTTACAATTAATGTGGAACCCAACCCATCCATGTCTGCAATTAGTTCAAACTCTTCTTGCCTATTTGCATAACCTTGCACTTGTGTGTACTAACATTTATTTACTGTAACTTGGGTGGATCCTTCAGATTTATTTTTTTTAGTTCTCAATGGTTTTAACTAACCTATAGAGCAGTATCAGCAATTTTTTTTTCCTATTTCACATTGTATTTGCCCCTTTCCAGATCATTTAATATATTAAATGTTGATCATAGTATCTGCCCCTGGGACTTCCCCCATTAACCTTCTTGAAAACTGGCCATTTATTCATGCTGTTCGTTTTTTCTAAATTAGCTTTAGTCTATTGACAGATGTTTACCTCTCACCCCATGACTAGTTTCCTAATAGGCTGCGGTGATTAATATTACCAAAGGCTGTTTGAAAATCCAAATTAATTATAGCTACCGTTTTTCCTTTAACCACTGTCTTGACTCTCCTTATAGACAATATGAAGATGCCCTTTTTTCTTATAGAAATACCATGCTAATCTGTGCCTCCTATATGGCATTAATCTGACTTCCATAACTACCCAGTTGAGCCATTTTACCAGGTACTAAAGTAAGGTTTACAAGTGTCTGTAATTCCCAAGCTCACCGTTGCTTTTTATACACGAATGCGCAGGATCGCCTGCCCTGCAGCTTTGCCACTTCCTATTTAATTTTAATGATCGAGCTGCCAGCAAAATACATAATACACCACTTCACTCTTAACATTGTTTGAAACTTGGGCAAGTGCTACCCGGGCCAGTTTGTTTCCAATTTAAATTAATTTTATGTGACTCCAGGCATCAGCGGCAGGCTGCCCCGGGTTTTTACAGTGCCTGCTCTTGAACCGCTCGTACCCGGCACCCGTCAATGGCTCCTGCAGGGTTTGGCGCTCTGAGGCTGCCATGCCCTCCTATACCGATTTGTTTGGTGCAGCCAGAGCAGCCTCTTTCATATGCATCTCGCTCTGGAGATACGCTTTGAAAAGGTCTTCTGGGTATCTTGACAACCCCTTACCCTCAAACTTTTGGGAAGCTTGAACAGGTTTGTTAAAAATCGAGATTCTAATTTTTGAATTCAAAGAAGCAAGCAATAAAATGTCATTTAAATATGATTTTAATATCTTTCTGTTAGTAAAACTCGGATTATCTCTGGATCTTGCGGCAGTCTGAAGATTTACAGCCAAATTCAGGCTTTACATTCAGTTCAGTATTCTGTACATGTTCAAGCAATTTATGGCTTTAATGTACATTTACTTGGATTTGTTTTAATGTTTGATGTTACAAAATCATAACTGTTTCTTTCTGTTTACAGAATAAACTGTTTGCTTATGACCTGTATTAAAGTGCTTTTGGTTAAAAAATTGAATTTAAAAACTCACTACAACTTTTAAATTCTGTTTGATGGTGATGAATTTTACTATTAAATTGTGTTAAACAAGATGCTTTGCACCTAAAGCTGATTTACTGCAGTTAGGCAACTGACCCAGTCGGTTTCTGATGCTCAGGTCCTCGGGGGGGGGGGGGGGGGGGTCTATGAAGTTAACATCTCTGCATCTCACATAAATTATTTTATTCAGAAATTGAAAGAAGAAAGTCAGTTTTTGGCTTGCAGCTCAGCGCTCCCCAGTGCACCAAGGGTTGTGCTCAGGCTGTAGGTAGGTGCTTGGCAGCAGCCACATCCTCCCATGTGCTGTGCTGTGTTGCCACGAGTGACTGCGAGATGGGCAGGGAAAGGCTGATCCACCTGTAAAATAACACGGGAAAGAAAACTCAACCATCTGATCGGTTTTAGGATGGAAAACCCTAAAACCTGCCCTTGCCTGGTCATCGGTGATGCCCAGAATCTGCTGCAGATCTGTGAGCGAGCGGAGGAGGGGATGAAGGTAGGGGAGCGGGGCACCAGCCTGGCAGTGTTGTTATAAAGTTACCCGTGAAATTTCATCCAGGGTGAATGGAATAAACAGAAACGAAGCGTGCACTCTTTGTCGTTCGCAGATGGGCTCCACACATGTCAAGGCTCAATTTATCCTCTCAGTAAGGTCTATTCTGGGCTCTTCTTGTGTTTTCTGCCAGTTCAGTCTGGGAGTCATTTTACACCTCTTGGCAAATATTTGGTTTGGGTGGTTTTAAGTATAGTTTAAATGGTTGATTAGAAGTCAGGAAAGCTTCAGCTCTCAGTGGTTATAATAATTTCAGATTTAGCTTTAGATAAGTACTAAAAGTGTTAGTGTATCTTAGATATCTGAGTGTAAAATTTCAGTGGATCCAAACAGAGCCCGCATTGCTGTTCTTGTAGACTTTGCGCTGGTGCTGGTATCCCAAGCCAGAGCCTGTTTATATCTCCTTTAGTGATACACTTAATATTCAGGTAATGTCAGGTTTTTATTCCTGATCACAGGGAGGGAAAAAAAATCAGTAGAAAGCATTGAAACTGTTAGGCTACGCATTGTTTCTTTATTTCTAAGTACTCAAGCGCATCTTGGATGTAGACTTGGATACTGCAGTACTTGGCACATTATACTCAGTCATCCTATTTATCTCCCACCCTTGTAGTGTCATGCTGATTCCTTCCTGTGGTTTGCGGCGTTGTCCTTCAGAAGCATTACAAACTTTTCAGCTCCTTAAACGCACTTTCCACGTCTTACATTTTGACTGGCTTAGAAACTTCTTCCCCTCACACCTTATTTGGTTTAATTTCCCTGACCTGTTTTCCTGTGATGGAATTATTTTCCCTGTCCCTGCCGCTGTGGTTATGTCCCACGCTGCGTCTGGTCCCAGCAGCCCACGAAACGTGGTCCTTGGCACACGACTGCTTGGTGTTTGCTATCCTAACTGCACTGCTTCAGACACCACAGTGCATCTCGGAGGTTTAAAGAATTCAGCCTCACAGCTTTCCTGTGCATTAAGAAAATATTTTCTCAGTTTTACGGAACAACAAAGTGAAATGCCCAACATCATGAAGGAAGTCTGTGGTGCAGCTGGGAAATGAACTCTGATCTCCCTGCGTCTGTCCGGTACTTTAATTACGTGATCATCTCCACTGCCTCATCTCAAATTCGTCTCTTGAAGTTGAACGAGCATGTCACACTGCATTTTTCATCTCTTTTCTCTTGCCTCTGCTTATAGCTTGAGGCACTGGAGGAGAGTGGAGTTTTTACGTGTTGGGAATCTTCTTCAATACTGTTCTTTTATTTCCTCTTTTTTTGCCTCCCTTCTTACATCCCAAGTTGTGTGAAATCAAGTATCCATTCCCTTCTACCTCTGAAATGCAGTTTTCTGTATTCACATATGTGCTTGCCGTCAAAAGTTTAATCTCTGTCTTCCATTTTAATGCTGTAACAAGATTTTTTTTTTTTTAGGACCCTCACATTTTCCCTCCTTATGACAGCCAACTCTAGGCAACCAGTGTTTTCTGCATTTGCCATCTAAATCACATTCTTTCCTTTTTGAATTTTTACGATCCCCAGCCTGATTCAGCATGGAATACAAACCCTTTTCTGCCTTGTTACGCAAAAATGGATGTACAGGGTTAGATCAAAGGTCCGTCTAGCCCAGCATCCTGTCCCTTGTT
The DNA here is from genome assembly GCA_013398225.1 of Steatornis caripensis. Lineage (NCBI taxonomy): Eukaryota > Metazoa > Chordata > Aves > Caprimulgiformes > Steatornithidae > Steatornis > Steatornis caripensis. The sequence continues at coordinate 50,707 of VZSC01010931.1, forward strand.
GCGCAGCAGATACCCGGGGAAGGGTGTCAGAACGGGGCCAATCGAGCAGTGATACTTCCCTAGACCGTGCTCACAGCTTCCGGCTCATATTTACAGCTCAGAAAATTCCTTTTGTATTTAACAGCCTGTGATAGATATTTTTCCTTCCTTCTGTTAATTTGCCTGTTTCTTCTGCGAATCCATGTACACTTTTAGCATCCATAATACTCTACACAAAGAGACAGGCAGAGGAATTACTGCTTGTGCAAGGAAGTATCTCCTTTAGTTTGCTTTTATCTTCATAATTTCATTTGATGTCTGTCCATTCTTTTTTCAGAAGTGTCTACAAGCACTCATTCTCCATGCCGTTTCTGGTTTTATAGTCTTTTATTGTTTTGCTTAATTGTTTTTCCTGCAGAAGCTGTTTCATGCATTTGATCACTGTTGTTGCCCTGCTTCCGGCTTTTCAGTTCTTCTGTCTTTTTTTTTCCTGATGTGGGGACCAGAACTGCATGTACTGTTCAAGGTGTAGATACACTCTGCATTTATACAGACGTATAATGATGTTTTATGTTCCTTTCCTTGGCATGACTACTATTATTAATTCTTTTTTGGCAGCTTCCACTGTATTGCTTCTACTTTCAACGTTCTGCATGCCTTTGCCCAAGCTGCATCTCTGCTGAGCATTTCCCTTGCGCTTTTGCTTATGATCTGGACCCTGACAGTTACTCCTGCTTCACCAGAATTTCCTTTTTCTTCTTGCTTCTCCCTTTTTATGCTTCCACCACTTCTGAAAGAGCTTCCTTCCTCCAGTGCTCTTACCCACCTTGATCTCTAAATTCCTGCCAAAGATTCGTACTACAAAGCTCTTCAAAAGCATCTGCTCTCTTTTCCCCTTATCTGGTGTACCAGCACTGTCAGGCAACTTTCTATTGTGCTGGAAATAAAAAGTGCCTCTAAGATGTGTGCCAGGCTCACAGAATGTAAATCCACGTATGTATATCCAATCCACTCTTCTTTTTTCTCCTTTCTTCTTCACCATCTGTCTTCTAATCTGGTTTCTGTGTGCATTAAGGTATAATTTTACACCAGTCCAGTTAATTCCAAGTTTAGTTCCCGTTTGCACTGTTTAAAAGTTAATAGAGCTTAATCTGATCACACCATGTGCAGCATCTCAAGGAAAGCAGCATTGGAAGATTTTAAGAAGTAGTCTGGGGCCTCCTCTATTCCTGTCTGGGAGCTTTTGGATAGGAATCACTCAGACGATCTGTGCAACTTCTGCATAATAAGCCCAATGTTCCTTCTCTGTGTTGGACACCACACCACTGATGTGCACATGTACAGCCTGTTTGCCTTCCAGACGGTACTCTGTGAGCAGTGAACACACACGCAAGGTTGGAGACGTACCAAGCGCATCGTGTTTGCTGCTTACGTTGTACTCTGGGTCAGCACGTAAGCGTTTGTCCAGGGTCATCCTGGATGGGTGGTCCTGGATGGATCCATAAGAGAAGAATCTGCCACCAGGTGCCTTTCTATGCAAGTCCTCTTACTGTTCTGTGTTTCAACCGCAACCTAGGTAATATGGAGGAATGCTGTGTTTACAGCAGTATGACCTAGAGTTGCTGTATCCCCATTACAAATTATTAAATTACCCTGATTCCCCCTCTCTCCCCTAGAAGTGTAGAGTCCCTTACAGTTTCAACAAAAATGGGTTGTCACAGGCTCCAAGCATTTGAAAAATTGGGCATCGTGTCAGGTGCTCCCATATGAACTTCGGACCTTGGTTAGTACTGAGAATATGCATCATTCTGTGGGTGCAGTGAGGCAGGATCAACGTCCTCCTGTCCTCCGCAACCGGAGAGTTTAGCTGCAGTGCGGTTTTGAAGGTCAGCAGCATTTCAGGCCCCCCAGTTATGGAGGTCCTTAAGGCTGCATCATTGCATTCACACGTAGAGATGTGTTTCACAGAAAAGTCCGAATCTCTTCCTCTAATGTATAGCTCCACACTATGTAATAGTGGGCTGGAATAAATTTGTTAGTTGAACGTTGAGTTCAACTAAACTAAATCAGAAGTGGATTAATGCTGCAGTTGTCAGAGGTCTAGTCTGAGAGTTATTAGGCTCAGTTTTAGTGCTCTGCATTTGGCTTCCTGTGTGATCTTGGGCAAGTCACTTAGCTTATCTGTGAGAAGCCCACATGGTTGTTGTGAGGTTAAATGCCATAAAGATGCACGAAGTCCTCTTGTGTGTATGTTACTGGGCTTATACAGAGGTTGAAGATAAAGTTAACAAAACCGGTACTTCTTTGTCAGCCCTTTCTGTGTCCCAAATGATCTCTATGGCTGGAAAAAAACCCCACACATAAAAGTTCCCATATAACCCAATCTTACAAATCTACTTGCATAGGCTGTGCCTGAATAAATGATGTTGCACTTAAATGATTAGCTGTGGAATCTAATGTTTATGATTATATTGGCGGTGTGATCTGCCTCTGTAGTGAGTGTGGCTCGCAGCCATTCCGATGTTAAAAAAAGGGACAGAAACAATCAGTAACCCCTGCTGCCAGGCGAAGGAAGGATGAGGGCTGGGGTGGACAAAAGCTTAATCTTTCTCTCTCTGTGTTTTTCTAACAGTTTGAGCTAATCGCTGATAACCAACACTAAAACATCTGAATCATAAATCTATTCAGCTACTGCGTGACTCCCAACAGAGTACGAACTGTTTGTGCCTTAGCTATTCCCTTCCCTGCTGAGCCATGCCTTGCATTTATCTCACATATAACCCCTTCTCGTAGCCTTTGCAGGTTTAAAACAAAATTTCCTGTAACGCTTTTTACATTGAAGTCACTGGGCATCCTTTCTGTGGTAGATCCCTTTTAAGACAGCTTTAGGCAGAAGATGAAATCACAGCAAGGAAGTCCAAAGACCAGGGATGCAGCCTTACACGCTCATCCTTCTCCCTTCTCCCCCACTCGCCCCCCCCAAAAGCTGGGACTCCTGCTTCCCGCTATTGTGAAAATTAATCCTTTAGTGCTCCTTGCTGCTCTACCTTCTATATAGCCAATAAGCACAGAGTGACTGAAAGGTTGGATGTGTGTTCGAAGGAATGAATAGCAATGGATCAAACGGCTCTAGCTCTTTCACAAGTACTGTTACAAAAATATAACAATTTGCTTTTTATTTGAAAAATAATTATGATGATACCTCAGTTTATACTAAAGTGAGTCTGCACGTTTTGGGATTTTTTTCTTTCTTCTCAGATCAATGGCCAGATGAGGGTAAAAAGCAAATTCCTAACTCTGCGCTCCAGCTAGAAATCAATACAGAGGTAGTCCTGAATGCTGTTTCTTGATTGCTGGCTGTGGATGTGTTCCTGTGTTGACCGAGTCTGCCCACAGTAAATGCATAGGTGGAATTTTTTTCAACAGTAAAATCTATTTTGGAGGAAAAGGAAGTGACACTACGTTGTTGTGGTTGGATTACTTTCTTGTGTGTGAGAAACCCTGGAATGAGCAAATTTTGTAGTCTGCAGAGTAGGATATCATTCTTGTTTGTTTGTTTGTTTACTTTTTCTTCTTCTGTTACAACTGGGTGGAAGTGGCGTAGAGGTTATTGAGGCAAAATGACTTCCTGAGATTTCTGCATACTAGAAGGGAACGAGTTGGAAAACAGTCTTTGAATCTCCTCTTGCTAAGGCTTTATTGGTGAGGCTGAGTCACAGGAAATGTTACCACCCATCAGTATGGTGGGATTGAGTCCTCTGGGAGTGACCAGGTCAGAGTCACCTGGGCAAGTAGGTGTTTCAAACAATAGCAGCATCTGAATGAATCAATCAAAATATTGGGGTGTGCAGAAAACAGCTGTGGTCAGTCTTGAAAGATGTGAGGCTTTGAAATGTTGTAGTGCATAGCACGAGCAAAGTGTCTGCTCTGTTTAAAGGAGATTTGGAAATCCTGGGATTGTTTTATACACAAATGTTTGATGGGCACTATCTCATATTTCAGTGTACAGTTCTGGGTTTGGGAAAAAAAAAAAAAAAAACAAAAAAACCAAAAAAAACCCCAGAGATACGTCACAGTACTTGTCTGGAGCTGGTTTGTGAATAACTTGGACTCCCTCGTTTTATTTATAAGTTTGAAGGAGACTAATATACGGAAACTAAAATATGAGGAATATGTAACTAGGACAGTTTGGGATGAACGGCATCACCTTCTGAGAGGAGACTCTAAGCCAGTGTTGGTTTTCACAGTGGAGCTCTCTAACATGTATTTATTCTTGGAAAGAAAGTAGTGATCCTTGTTTCCAGTGCTGAACGTTCTGTGCCATCTCGCGCTTTTGGTAGTTTTCTGTATTTTACCTTTGAAATGCTTGATTTATTTTTTTTAATTGAATTTATTTTGTTGTTTTTAACATTCTTGCAGTGAAATCAGATCTTGTAGAGGAAGGCTGCTCTTTGAGATTTGCCTAGCCAGCATGGCTTTCCCTAAATTAGAATTTTTCTTAGTTCTTCAGATTTGCTCCTTTTGAGCACCTCCTTTGGATAGAAATGCCAGACAGGATGAGACATTTCCTTTACTGCTGGAAAAAATGCCATTGGAAGTGTTATAATTCGAGATTCTCACCTGTATTTAGTGCCCGGTGCAGGTGTCCCTGCTGCCATCTGTGGGGCTTACTGTTTGGAGAGGTTTGAGCAAGCCTGTGTAGAAAAGGGCCTGCCATCCTCTTCTGCTTCGAGAGATCTGTAAATAGTTAAGCTGGTTCTCGTTGTCTTACAAATATTAAGCCTCGTGGGAGATTTAGGTATTTGTTTCTGTTTTATGCATGTTGAAAAAGAGCAGAGAACGGTCAAGTGGATTGCCTAAAGTCACCTAGCCTGACAGAGCTGGGAATAGGTTTCCTGGCTCCCAGTACTGTACTTCAAACCCCAAGATTACTCTTTTTTGAAAAGGGTAATCTATATGTTCAAAGAAGGCTTTATAAAGCTCCCATTAACCATGATGCTGTACCTAGTGAGGAATCTAATTTATGTTCTGGCAAATGAAAGCAGTTTCGAAGACCTCAGTGCTACAGGTCACTGTCAGACCTTCAAGGTCCATTGCCACCAGTTTAATTTTTCTTCTGCTTGGATTCGCCTCTGCCATTCCTGAGAAAGGAGCAAAACTGTACTCCTGAGGAAAGATTTCCAGAGACATCCAGTTGCGGGTAACTGAGAACAAGGTCCATGTGTGTGTTTTTTGCTATGCTTAGTTAATGTGCAGAATGGCTAATGTTCCCATTCCTTCCTCAAAAGAAAGAGATACCTTCTGGCAAAGCTCTTTTTTATTGCATTTTATCACTTAGTCAAGATCTGAAGATCTGAATTCCAGTAGCCAGTGACTGGAAATGTCCTTTCAAACTAAAATGTTGACCTTTAGAATTTACCCCCGAGTCCTCGAGCTACCTTATCTGAACAGCAAAGGAAATTTTTTTCCAGTTTTCTTCTGTTATCACGGTAGAACACAGCGTCTGAATGTTAGCGAGTAGCAGTACATTAACCTCAGCCTTGCTTTTACTCAAAGATTGCAAGTGTTTTACAGGGTTGGCTAAAGATTATCTTAACTTTTGGCGGAGGGGGAGGAGAGAGAGATGGACAGAGATTTAGCTCTCATCACTGAATGCATGAAGTGAGAATAAAAGCCAGGGCTTTCCTGATCCTACGCTCTACTAATAACACTTTTACAAGCTGGTTATATAATTATCTGTTACCGTATTTTTTTTCCCCACTTCAGGCGGATCAGCTATTTCATCCAACCGAAGCATTTTATGTGGATCTTTCCATAGCCCAGTGTCATCACTTCTGCATGAATTGCAGAAACAAAGCTGGCTATTCCAGTTTACAAGACGTAACAGACTTTTGTTTCATTTTTAAAAATGTAATGAAACAGGTCTTTTTTTTTCTTTTTTTCCTTATTCTGGATGGGAGGAAGGAATTTAGGAGAAAAAGGTACTCCAAATAACGTCTGTAGAATAAGTGTTACAGCAATAGTCCTTGTTTCCTCTATGTCTGGGCAATAGTTTACTGCCCTTCTCTCAAATTACAATGCTGTTTATAATACGTGTTTTAAGAGTGTAGTTACCATTAACATTTATGAACATCATTATAATAATAAAGAGTAATGATTTGCCATTTCTGGCAAATATAACTATTATTGTGTAAATAGCCAAGTGTTTGTAGCAATCTGCGAATTTATTGGCTATAAAGACAACATTAAATTAAGCTAGAGAAGAATTCCTGTGTGGCATATGTGTTGAAGAAGATTTTCATCCTGTGCTCTGGAAGGAGAGCTACAAGCACTCCATCAGCTTTTTTATGGAGCAGCATTGCCAGATGTGGAGGAAAACACAGAGCGTCCATACCCTAAGCACACGAAGGGCTCTGTGTTTGCTCCCTTGGCAAACACACGTGTCAGCTGAGTTCCTTCCAAATGCGGGTGGAGGTGGTGGTTCATGGCCACCTCTGGCCGAGGAGCCTTAGTCAGGATGGTTGCACTGGTGACACTTGTGCGAATGTCGAGTTACTCACAATACGTCAAAAGAAGCAGCTCCTGAGATTTTACGCTTTACTCGACAGCCTAAAAACCCTAGGATTGCCAGCTTTTGGTGTTGTTTTTCTGAGCAGACCCTTCTTCCCTCTGCTTTTCCCCAGCCTCAAGGAGGGGAACAGGAATTCCTGTGGGTCTCCTGGCTCATCTCCAGGCTGCTCCCAGCCCCAAGGGCAGCCACCTCAGTCACCAGGCAATCCTGTTGGGTTCTGTTTGGGTTTTTACTAGCATCCTGTGGAAGATGACAGCTCAGTGGAGCAGGGCCGGTCTGCATCTTCAGCAGGACAGACGAGGAACAGTGGGATTCCTGTTGGAGCTGGGAGGCCAGCCGGGGAAGGTGTGCCAGGTAGCTGTTGCTGGGGGTGGAGGCTCTGAGCCTCTACTAGGCTTTAAAAGCTCTGAGGGGCTTTTCCAGGTATCTGATGAAATACAGATTTTTTTTGATAGGGGCTGAAGGTAGAATGTGAGTACTGGAAGAGGTAACTTCTTGTATTTATTTTGACATTGGATCCTGTGACACACATTATGAAGCCAGGGCTGTGTAAGGAACTGTGACTTGCATTGCAGTATTCTATGGGCTTGAAACACCATTTCCTATGACAAGCCTATCCCTTACTGCGTGTATCCTTCATTAGGGTGGCAGCATCTGTGTTTCTTTTACTAATAAAAAAATTGTAAAAAAGCCATTATTTTTTATATTGAAGTATGTCTGGACTGTATAAGCTTGGAATAAGATCCGACAGTCTGACAGATAAGCAAGGTGATGCTTTTGGCTATCCAGAGCAGTGCAGACAGTTACCTAAGAGTGCGAAAGAAACCTATTAGTTACGGTTCCACAAACTGTTATGCCATGGAATAGATGTGTGTTTTTAAGACTTTTTCTTAGACTCGAGACTAAGCCTGTTGCAAACAGACAGCTCATGCGTCTGAGTAGCTGGCTGGCTGCATCATCAGGGTTGATGCTGGTAGGCAGCTACTTCGTGGTTTTGCAGATTCTTCTTTTCTAAATTAATAGAAAAAAATCCTGGAACTTGGATTTCAGCATAGCACTGCAGTGGACATCACCCACCATTCGTCTTGGCCACGCACGGTAGTAGAAACCCATGGGGTACCTGTGTGCGGCTGCAGACTCGCTTGGTGGCTTTTCTTTTGTCTGACCCAGAGTGAGGAGGAAGAGTTTTTAATGCCGATAGCACTTTAAGGCCAATCTCCCTGCTGAGCGGCCAGCCAGGGTTTGTTTGTGGTGGGTATGCTGTGGGCTGTGCTCCGGACGGCATCCAGAGGGGAAGCAGAAGAATGGCTGGCTGTGGAGATCAGATTAAAGGGAAACAGCAAGGCTTTACAGCCTTTTTTTTATCTTAATATATTTTACTGTTTCATCCTGCTTTTTCAGGCAAGGATGAGGAGCGACTTTTCTTCCCCCGTTGAAAAGCTAGATTGTTGTTTTCGTTTTGAGGGGCAAGGGATGTAAGGGAATCATCTGAGCCCTTAGCCCTTAAGGGGTGATCTGGGCTTTCTTTTTGTTTTGATGCCCATGAAGATGTTTTTTTCATGGCTTGCTTATCAACTGGCAGCTAATAACATCCTGGAGGAGGGGAGCAGTGTAAATGCCAGAGCACCACTCGCTGCTGCTACAGGAGAAGTTTTGTGGCGTGAGTGCAAACCAACCGCACAGCTTGCGTGCCACGTTACATCAGCAGCGCATGATGGCAGGGAGTAAATCCTCCAAGAGTTTTGGCTGGTGCATGAGCTAGAAAAGTGGATGTTGGCTTAGACAAGCCAGTCTGGATATATCGAGAGCAGCAAAAATCCCTTTTGAAAAATTATTTTCCCAGTAAGTCTTGAAATCTGTGCAGAAACTTTAGCCAAGCAATCCATTCCAGATTTTGGCACTCATCCTTCCCCGTGCTTGTGCTGAGCAGATGAGTGCAATGGCCAGACCTAAAATGAAGAGCATCCACAGTCTGATCTCATTCTCCCTTGCTGCCTTTGGCTGGAGAGGAGGAGGGGCTTCGAAATCGGATTATTACTTCGAGCCTCTTGGCTTTGGAGCTACAGACTGTTCCCCACGTTGCCAATGGGCTTAAAGGCTTAGCAGAACTCCCACTAGGTACCCAGGAAGCCTCTTACCGCAGGAGATGGTGACACGGCAGGATCAGCTGTTCTTTATTTATCGCGCAGCCGAATTGTCTGGGGAGGGACCACAGCTAACCCGGTGATATTGTTTCCAGAAACAATGCCAAGAGCAGGTAGAGCCGTGCAGATGCTGTCGCCCACCGATGTGATTGTGCTTACCCAACGCGCTATGTAAAAAAAGCAGTTGCTAAAATGTTCAGTCTTTAGCTGCTGATAGTATTTAGCCCATAAATGGGAATGCTAAATCCAGCATTTGTGGAGAGAAGGGAGTTTGGGGTTGTTTTGGTTTGGTTTTACCAGCAAGGTACTACTGGCATGGGATGGTGAGAGCTTAACAATGTATAATCTATACGGTATTATGGGTTAACTTCAGAATGGTCCCAATCTCTAGCCGTCTGCTCATCACATTCCTCAGCCTGTCTTCCCAGCAAAAAGCCCCAAAAGCCTAAACCAGCACAATCTACAAGTACTTCAATGATCTGAATACATCTGGTACTCTATACAAGCGTAGCTACTGGGAGAGATCGTTTCTAGGTGATAATAAATTGTATCTTTCTGAGGGCGAGGCAAACAGGATGCAATTCAAGCAGACTGTGTTTCCTCTCACACTGTTGTGCTTGGAGGTTATTTTCGGCTAGAGAAGCTGAACTTGTGGCTTGGGCAGTAGTAGTCAGCCACTTTGTGGGTGTGTTTTGGTTTGGGTTTTTTTAATGGCACAATCCCAGTACTTTAGTCGTAAGGACACGGATCCCTGATTAGAAATTTAAGCAGACTGGTGTTAAGCTTGCTTTTCTTAATTACCCTTTGCAGGCCTCTTGGAAGTCTTCTACGGGGTCTGCAAACCATCGCTGGAGACCATCAGTTCTGCTGAGCCTGAAATTTCTGTCTCTTTCCCATGTAAAGCCAGCTTGGTGCCCAGTGTGCTGCTTGCCCCTCAGCCAGCATAACTGGCTTACGGTAAATGGCGTAGATTATCTGCTCTGATGGAAGAGGGGCTTATTTCAAAAGGGAGAAATGATCCTTTGGAGGGAAATAACATGATCACCAAATGCTTTGGCTGCTAATAAAGCTGCTGAAAAAGAAAGATGATGTCAGTGGCATCAAGCCTTATGGGTTCTCTCTCAGCCTCGCCACAGAGTGAAGCGTGCCCCTGGTAAGGGTGCTGGGGCTTGTGTTAGTTTCTCCATCTGTAAAATTGCTCTGCATTGGGGTGTGTGCCTCCCCTTCCTTCACAGGTGCTGCAAGGCTTTACTGAATGTTCTTTAAATGCTTTGACACTCCAGGATTAAAGCTGCTCTAGAGGCATAAAGTACTAATGTCTAACTATTAAACAGAAATGAATTGCTTGTTACTTCAGAGCTTCAGATGTACACTGTCCATCTGAAACTGTACTTTGCAGGGGGAAGAAACAAAATGAACAGCGGTTTTACATCTTTTAGGTGCTGCCAATGCACAAACTTCATAAGGAATGTCAGTTTTTTTCCCCAAATTGCTTGCACTGCAGGCAAGATGAGCTAGGAGAAGAAAGCTTTATTAGCACTGATACATTGCTATGGGGCGTGAGGGAGGCTGGAGTGATCGGTCTGAAATCTCTTTTCAGTACATTTAGCCGCCCAGTGTGAGCTGCTCTTATTTGCTTGTATTGCACAGCAGTGAAAAATTCCAGCTGGAGAGCAAGCGGCAGCGTGCTGTGCAAACAGGAGTGGGTCCCTGTCCCAAACAAGAGATCAGGCAGCAGGTTAACATGGTGGGAGCACAAGAAGCCACAGCTGTTCTGGTGAGTGGGATAGGTGGTAGATAGATAGATAGATAGCACGGTGATCTCAGATTTTAAAGCATCCTGACAGAGTGACTAAAGGAGGACAAAACCAGAGTATGCCTATAAACCAAGCCTACAAAATTATAAAAAATGTCCGTTGTCCATCAGTATTGGAAATAGTTTGGATTTTCAAACCTACTTGGGCTGAACTGAGCAGAATTCAATGTTTGTGCATCCCCTTTCACAGCTGAAGGGAGCTGCTGGAAGAGAGGATGGCTGAGGTTATCCATCGTGCCGCCGGCACCGGGTGGGGAGCACATGGGATTTGTTCTTTTCAAACAGCCGTAACGTGGAGGCAATATGACAAATTCTCCCTAGCTTTCTGTTTATAACCATCTCCCTCATACAAAGCTGTCATCTCACACCTCTTAGCCCTGGGGTAACATGCTCCTATTTACAACGTGCTTGAAATAGCCTTCAAAGTCTGCTCACAGAAAGTCAAGGAGTTAGAGATCTCAGAAGGCACTGACAGACCTTAAGGGGGGACCTGAAGAAAGAGGAAAAGGGAATACCTTTTCTCCTTTTTCCCCCTCCCCAAATGATAGTCCCCTTGTGACAGAGTAGCTTTTCTCCTCCCTCGGATGTTTGCTCTATTTCCCTTGCCCCCTCCGTACACCAGTCTGACCACTCAGAGAAGAGCCAGGACCACTGTGGTGCTGAGTGTCATCAAACCTCTTCGCCTCCCACCCTGAAGGTACTGTTGAAGTCCGGCTCAACTCCCTCTGAGCCCCTGGTCCCCAGGGCTTGAGGTGAAGATGATGATGTTTGCTTGATGAGAGCTGCTGACTTGGTCCCCACTGGCAGGAGCACAGGGGGGGCATTCAGCACCCACTCTCCCTGCCATGGAAAGGCAGAGTGGAGAAGCCAAGGGCCCTTTTGGCTCAGGAAGCCGTAAAGCCCTGGAGCATCCTATAGAGAGCAGGCAGCCTGCAGGCTCCTGCAGGACTGTGGAGAAGCTGGGAGAAGCACGTCCAGCTGCAGATTTGGATAACAGGTCGTGTCACCAACTAGCAGCTTTAAATTAAGATAATGGGGCTGGGAGACTCCATCAGGATCAGAAGCTGTAACTTCTTTCTGACTTTACGGCAGCCATCTAAAATCCAATGCTGTTTATTCTTCTAGGGTATCACGGGCCTTGGAATACCCCTAACCCCCCTCAATGCCCTCCTGGCTTGTCATGCAGAGTGAGGCATTCTCAGTAGATTTCATATTTTGAAAACTACTTCCATCTGATGACAGCAATCGCAAGCAGGGAGAGCATGGCACTGGGCTGCAGAAAGCACTCTGGCTGCTCGATGGGGGCCTGTTTTTTTCAGGGCCGCTGAGTACGTCCTAGGGGCTGAGCGCACCGGCGGACCAGCAAGCTGAGTTGTGGGGGTTGGCAGAGCAACTGGCTCGTGGTGCAGCTGTGGATCCTGTCACCTCAGCTCCGGGACTGTGTCCTGCTATTCATTGCATTGGCCTTCTGCTGCTGCTTCGGGTGAATCAGCTGGGTGTGTTCTGCGTCCAAAAGGAGAGTGCCACGCTTTCCTATCTGGGATGTGATGAGGGGAGCAGTGGTCCCTCCCCAAGCCCCTGCATCCTCCTTGTATCTGGGGGATGGCTGGCTCTTCAGTGTGGAGGACAGCAGGAGCTCCTAGCCAGAGATGTGAAGCACACACACTGTCTTCAGGCAACATAGGGGTAAATGATACTCATTGGAAGCATTTCAGACTTGCGTTGACTTCCCATCTTCCTGCCCAATCCCAATAACTGCACTCTTTTGCATGAATTCTCCTAACTCTTGCCCAGGTACCTGTTGTCATTAAGTATCTATGACGGGAAAAGAATGTCCTGGCTCGTTTTAGTGACAGTGTTGAAATTTCAGCACATGGGTTTGGGGCTGGCTCAGCAGAGCCCACTGGTAGCTTTCGGTGATCTCCAAAAGCCTCTGTGAAAGCCTGAGTCACTTGGGAGCATTGCAATGGAAAGCTGCTAACAGCAGTGGTTTGGAAATAGAGCTGAAGGGATTGGGGTTTTTAAACTGATGGCTAACTTGGACAAGGCTTAGCTGTGCTTAAACTGGTTATGTCCATCAGATTCAGTTATAGATGATTCAGCTCCAGCACAGAGGAAGCCTTTAGACTGCAGTCCTGTACCTCAGCGTCCAGCCTGCTCACGCCGGGGTCTCGCACATGCTGGGCTTCCCAGTGGCATTGGAGGAGCCCATCTTCTGAAATGAGGGCCCCAAAATTTTTGACACCACCCTCTGAGAAGACAGCTTGTGAGGAGCTGGAGTCTAACCGGCTGCTTTCCGTAAGTCAAAAGTCTAGCACGTGCAGCAGCCCTGCTATCACCTCTGCGCTGGCGTTGGCGACAGTGGCGTCGCTGTTGTCATGTTTGTGAACTCATTTGTTTACTTTTCCCTGAGAAGCTGATCATCTTTCTTTTCAGAAGCCTGGGCAGATACCGAAAAGGAGTATAGTATACTTCAGGCAGCGTGGGGCTTGGGTCACCACGTGTCCGGAGGCCACAGCACTTGCTTGCTGTCAAGAGCAGACTGAAGTAGCAATTGCAACAAAACACAGGTGATATTTGGGTTTAATATATGCTCACAGCAGCTCTAGGGGAGCACCGTTGTTTCGGTCTCAAAGCTTTGGCAAGCAGCACACCGATGGGGTTCACCATACCTGCCGGAGTGCCTGGAGTGCCTGTCACAGGGCAGGCAGTGGGGCCCTTCTCTCCTAGCCCACCCTGCCAGCTATTTTCCCAGGAAGCCGGGAAGGAGGGCTTGGTGCCCTCTTGCCCGCCCTGGCTAACCCTGCTTCGGGCCAGTGCTCCTCCCGGGTGAGGTGGTCACCCTTGCTCCGGCGGCTGCTGCCTCTTCCCGACAGCCCTTGCCTGACTCAGGGGGGATTTAGTCCTGGGCTGGGGCTGGGGGGAGGGAGAGACGTTAAACAGGCTTTTCCCTAATGAGGTGTGACGCCAGCTGGAGAGGGGGAGAATCCTGCTTTTCTCCTGTCTGTTGCTCTCTCCAGCTAGAGGAGGAGGAGGAGATGCATGTGTGTCGTCCCCCCCCCCCACTCCTTCCTCTGCTGATTTGCTGCCTCTTCTGTTTCCTTTCTGTGCCGTCCCCAAAGCGTTTTGGCAAGGTTCAGATTTCTGTGCTCACAGCTCAGTGCTCAAAGAGAAAAGGGGAAAAACAAAAGGGTTGGACGCGTTGGGGGCGGGGGGGGGAGTGGGGTGGTGGCTGGGAGGAAGCCCAGCAGCTTGCTGCTGGCCCTGGCCAGGCCGCAGGAGCACAGGGATGAGCGCCTCGGGCAGGGTTTGCCCTCAGGACCAGGAGGTTTTTAGGGGACTCTTTCTCCTGGGAGTCCCTTGGGTCGCTTCGGGCACCTCTGCTCAGATGTACCGCTTGAGCACCCGGGTGCTTTTCTGGCCATCCCTTGTTGGAGGGAAGGGCTGGCAAAACAAGGTTTATTCCTCTTCCTGCAAAATGTGGGCTGAGGCATTAGGTGAAAACCGGAGGGGATCCTAGCTCTTCATTCACGATCCTGAGATGTTAAGGTTTGCATCGCATCCTCCTGGTCCCTGGTATTCCCACAGCACCCTGGGCATGCGGGAAAGTCCGAGAGGTAGGTGTTTTGGGGCAGAAAGCTGGAGAATCTTGCAGGATATAAAATTGTGACATTCAGTTAAACAGGGCCAATGGACCCAGCCTTGGGAAATTAAAGCACCTCACGCTGCTCTTGCCCTATCACAAGCAGTGACAGGAAAAAAGTAGACAAAAACATTACAGGGCAATGTCAGTATCTTTTTCCAAGACAAATATTCACAGTAATACTTAGACTGTACCCTTTACCATAAACCGCTGGCACTGGGTGTGACTCTCAGTAGGAACCAGAGTGGGCTACAGGCAGCACCCGTGGCACTGGGGAGCATGGTGCAAGCGCCTTTCTACAGAGGTACTGACAGCCTCGTGCCTGCTAACGACAGACCTTCGTTAGCCCCGTGCTACGCATGTGCTCATTAATCCTGGCTTGTGCCAGAGCCCCTTAACCTAGAGTGGTGCTGGAACTCTGCACCCAGCTCCATGTGGGTCTGCATGCCCAGTGCCTGTAGCAAACAGCTGCAAGATCCATCTGCTGCCGAGTCGGGTTCCCAAATCTGCTCTGCACACACCATGAAAGCAGGGATGGGCAGCACTCATCTGGGAGAGAGGAGGCAACAAGAGAGGGGGGGAAACTCCCCGCCCAGGTGTTTTGGGGAAGGCTGGTGAGTCCCTGCCCGGGAGACAGCACCTTACCCAGTGCCCAAGGAATGTCTCCTAGCTCCCGGGGTGACCCCCTGGCTCCAAAAATGTAAAGGTCACTCCCGGACCTGGAAAACAATGGTTGCAGATAGGGGCTATCTGAGCCGGTTGTGGCCACTGCTTAAGGAGTGTTAGTCAAACAGCAGGCTGAAAAGGCTCACGGGAAGCAATTTAAATATTCCTTCATACAAAAGGCTGTTGCATCCTAGCAGAGGCAGGCTGCTGACTGACAGCTTTAGTGCACAAGTGTATGTGGATGAGGGAGAGGCTGAACAGGGGGGAACATCCTGGAGACATACTTTCCCCCTGCCCTTTATTCTGGGTCCTAACATGTCTTTTTTCACAAGCCACAAGGCTACTGTGGCAACACACTTGGGATGTTTTAGCACATCGCATATTTTGTTTGGGTTGTTTTCCTCCCTCTCAGGTACATTTTGTTAGAAGGCAGATGTCCAGTAAAGTAATTTACAAATAAAATAAGTCAACATCTCCAGAATACTAACCACTTACCAAGTGATTTCACTTGGTAATTGCTATTTATATAGTGTAATTACTATTTATACAACAATAATATCACTCTCTCTAAGGGACGGCAAGCAGCAACTGCACTTTTTGTATTAACTTGTCATTAAGCAGGGTAGTCATCTAGAGGCCAGAACAGAGATTCTTGGGACTTTCCCTAGCTCTGTGGCAGGCACCCTTCGTCAGGCTTTGGCTGCCCACTGCCCTTGCCTTGCCTCCAGGTTCCACGTGTAATAGATGCATTTAATACATTCTTCACAGGGCAGGTGTCAGGCTCATGAAGCACTTTGGATGTTGTGCAAGAAGTAAATAAGAGCGGTGTTGATAATGAAAATATGCCATTAATACATTTCCAATTAAAAACTACAAGCGGCGTTTAATCTGCAATCTATTATCAGTAATTTTATTACCGCAGTTACTGCGGTCTAATAAAAAAGCACTTTCTCTTCTTTATTGGGTAAGTGCCAAAACATTTATCCTTTATTCTCTGGCCATTAACCTTTATTCTGTAGCCATTAGCTTAGCCATTTTTGTAACAGTCTGTTGAGTAACATTCAAGTAGGAATTTGTATTCAATTCATTATTTACTCTGAAACCTAAAAAGAACAGCTTCTTATGCCTGTGTTGTTTATCCGTATTAGATCTTGTTAAGTGCTGTGTACTACTAAGTCTCATAGCAAGTGAATTTTTCTTACTGTGAATTATTTTCTGGCATATAAATAAAACTGTAGTTAACCTAGTTACATTTTGAAAACAAATCTTGAAATTGCTAGCTGAAAAACAGATATTCCTCACAACATGTGCGAAATTTGTAATAGCTACATTTCAGAAGTTCATCCTTTTTGTGGGTCAGTTCCTGCATCACGCCTTTACATGAACTCCATCATGCTGAAATAAGCTATGATACTCTCCACCCCTCCATAACTGCTGAGGTTTTGGGTCATGAGGTCTGACATCCCTCCATCCTTCCTTTCTCTCTTACTAGAGGGGGGAAAAAAAAACAAAACCAAAGAGAAATAAGTTAAAGAATCAAAATGCCTGCTTTTATTTGAGGCATTTGCTTGCTAGCTTTCAGCCATTTCTGGCTATCCATCTGAAACTGCTACTTCTCTATGTAAGTGGCTTTTAGGGCCATGCTTTCCGAGCACATCTTTTAAACGAACTCACCAGCCTTAGCGAGTGGAAGGCAAAGCAGGAGAATGAAACTGTTGATTCCTGCCCATCAGCTGAACATGGGAGAAATCATGGGTTTCTTATTAGGCTGTAGTCTCTCAACCTCACTGAACCCTATTTTTTTGTCTCCAGACAAAAGCATTAGTCTTCTGGCTGGAGAGTGACATTTGGTAAAAAACATTTCAAGGTCTTCCCATAAACTCTTGCAACGAAGAGGTAGTAGTAACGGTATTTTTAGTGACGGGGAAGGTCGGCTTACCCAGTGTATACTCTGATGCTGTACATGTACTTGAGGCTGCTTGCGTCTTTTTGGTGCTGAGCAGCCAGTGGTAAATCTTAAGGAATTAGTTTGATGGTTTGAATTTTTTTTGTCCTCTCCTTTCTGCTCACTAGGAACTGGAAGCTGCTCTTCATAGGGATGATGTGGAGTTTATCAGTGACCTGATCGCCTGCCTTCTTCAAGGTTGCTATCAGCGCAGAGACATCACGTGAGTAACCTCACTGTACAGCTAAGCGCTTTGCAAGGGGAGCTAATTGACACAGTCGCAGGGATGTTTCACGGCTTTAGAGTGACGACATGGCAGTGATCAGCAGCCACCAGCAGTCGGGCCAGATCCTTCACCTAGTGGAAGGGAATTCCAGCTCTTCTTGGGTTGCATTGCAGGTTTTTAATTTTACAGACCTGTTGTTAAGCAAACTTCTTTGTTCAGATTCCACGCAAATCTGTTTGATGTTCTGCTGTAGCGCTAGAGCATACAGTGAACATTCGCATGTGCTGTTGTGCTCTGCACTCTATTTGGTCAAATTAGTGATCTCACAATAAGTGTTTAAATCATCACATAGGTATTTAACATTTTATGGGTATTAAATAGAATAAAACTTGCTGCTCTGCAGCCACCTCACTTACATGGAAGATCCCATTGCTTTACAGAGGGACAATTGTAATTATTTTCTTGGAACATTGGAATCAGTTCAGTTGCAGAATGTTGGAAAGTGCTTTGACATGTTCTCCTGATGTTTCAACATCCAGAGACACTTTAGTTAGTGTCCACCAAAGTAGACTCCCAAACAGAGACATCTATAGAACACCTATAGATCTTCTTTGGAGGATCAGCACTCACTCAGTGAAAGGTGCTCCCCGCGATAACGAAGGCTTTTTGCGGTGTGCTTTGTGTGTTCTCCTGTGAATCATGTTAACAGCAAAGCATGACTGTGGAGACGAAGACAGCTTGGCAATATTTGCAGTTGCTTAAGAGGTGTAAAGCAATCCTGCTCCCTAAGATTTCCCTCTTGTGCAGAGGCTTAGCCTGGTGCGTTGGCATAACAGTAGGTGCTTGCATTGAAAGCTCTATGTCTAATTAACTGATTATGTTCAATGAAATTTATATCATTTATTTTTATATATACATCTGCCATATAAGTAGGTTGTCTTGCGCTGCTGGGTTGACATTCAGCATAAGTGGGTATCAGGACCTGAACCAGGCAGCTGCACTGCATTTACTGTCTTTGAATGAAACTGATGTGATGAGAAGCTTGATTGTAAAGGGGCTGCTATCACGTATACCTCCTTCATCAAAATAGCCACAGAGCAATACAGTCTTGCTTATAAGCATGCAGCAAGTTTATTTCTTCATACCAGAAACACCAGAAAGTAATGACTTAAGTGTTTTGCCCACCTTAACCAGCTCATTCTTGTAGAAGCAGCAGAAGATTTGTCTTTGATAAATTTCATAAATTCAACATTGTGAGAGTCTCCTAAACTCTCCGGATCTAAGAGTGTCCACTTAGCAATTGTGCTATGTAATTGCCTACCCTTTCTGAGCTGTTTTAACTAACAAAATTCAGGGATGAATCATGGGTGGGTTGTTGGGTGGTGGCAAGTTGTCTGTCTGGAGAATGTTACACATGTACACATGTGTATACACACTCATGCACAGTTACATGACACACCTGACAGCTCAACAATGTGTAGTTATTCAGTATTGCATGTAGGTCCCACTTTGTGCTTGTGTAAATACGGCTTTGGTTAACTCCAAGATGCAAAAGCTTCAAGGAGGTAACGTCATCGCAGAAGGAAGAGCTAGTAACCCAACCATGGCTTTGTGCAGCCTGGTCAGGGTGCATACGCAGCATAGTTAGGTACCTACGTAACTGTTGCTGTGTGTCTGTCCATGTACAAGAGGTGCCGTAGCAAATGGAGGAGGGGGAAGTCAACGTAGTGAAGTTGTGAGAACTTAGACTTCACCCAACGGTTGTGCTAGGGAAAGCACGAGGTGTCTGAAGGAGAAACCCTTACCTAGTGGGCAGGAGAATAATGACAAAAGTAATTTCTGCAGAGGAAATGGGAGAAAAAGCACAACAGATGCAGCGTAGTGGAAATGGTTGAAGGAATATATCAGGAAAACTGCCTGGAGCCACTGGGTTCGTAGGGAGGTGGTCTCTGAAGCACTGCAGAGGAAGCAGTGGGGGAGGCTACCTGGAAACAGAGGGAAAGGTGCTGTATGCAGAGGGATGTCATGAAGGAAGAAGCATTAAGATGTAGCCTAAGTATGGAAATCCATAGATAAATGAGAATAAAACTGATGGCTTGGGTACACTTCTCAGAAACAAATTGCCCCACTGTTTGTTTCATGCTTACAAACCAGTCATGGAATATTTATCTAAAATGAATGTGTGTTTTTAAACCCTAAAATTCTCCTTGTTCATCACATTTATTTCTAACACCTTTGTTCCCTCTAACCTGAGTTCAAGAGGCGTAGGCCTTGGCTGACACACGGCTTCCCTACTGTACCTAGTTTGTCTCCAGTTAATGTTAAGGAGTTGAGCATCTCATTGATTTTTCAAGTGCTCAGGGGACAAAGATGTGCAAATGTAAGAGACAGAATTTGTGTGAAGTTTAGATTTGGCTTTTCACAATGGGCCAGTACTCCATATTTTTCTGTTGCAGACAGGTAGCAGGCATCTGTCCCCCGTGGGGGAAGTTGGCAGTTTCACAGATCATCACAGTGGCATTACAGCAGCTTTTCCCCAATCATTTGTGCTCTGCATCCTCGTGCGGAGGCTGTGAGCTGTTAATCTTTAGGCTGTAAACTTTGCTCCCTATTGCATCTCAGAGGGGAAGGTAGGAGCTCGTTCTCGTCCTTGTTCTTGGGCTGGAGCACTGTGGCTCAAGCACAAGATGCTTCATATAACCTCATATAAAACATAGTTTACCTACCTCTCCAAGGGATTTTGAGGTTTAATTAGTTTTGTATCATGTCTTACCTGTTTGATGGCCAAAATGTTATCTGCCTATGCTTTCTCACAGACTGTCTGGGAGCAGCTTGTAGTTCTTGTCACATCTGTTTTGACGGCATGCAGAACTTGTGGCAGAGCTGGGCTGCCTGGCTTTAATCATGCATCATAGAGGGGTATAAAACTGTCACACATACCTTTGCTAATTATAATGTGCTCTCAAGTAATTTTGGAAGTGGAACCTAGCTGAGAGCCCTTCTAATGCCCAGTTTAACATGCTCTATTTTGATTTGCTTTTTATTCCTTGAAAAAAAAATGAGATTAATACTTTTGTAGGGTTCTGTGATTCTTGGTTTTGATATTCTTTATGACAGAATGTTTTTTTTTAAAAATAATCACGTACAAGGGAGAGACTGGTTTTTACCCTGCTTGATAGTTAAGGAGTGTTGAATGTCTGGTAACTTAAGACTTTCTTTGAGTTATGGATATCTGCGTTTAACCACAGACACTGCTTGATGGGATGCCACATGATCTTCTCCAAACTCTTATTTATCATAACCTATCATAGCTGTTAGTAACACTCTGGTTCGATCGTAGCCTGTATTTCTGGCTTCTTAGCATCCTTAGCAATGACCCCATAGCTGTCCTTTCCTGGCACCGGGTGGTTTGAGTGCTTGGCCAGGACAATTTCCCTGTTACTCATGTGTTTTTGCTCTCACCCAAAATGCTTTTGTGCCATGATATGCAGCTTTTGTTGTTTTATAAATACCCTTCATAGTATTCATATAACATCGGTACCATCTAACTAATGATGCAATAACCCATATCCTTGAAGATTTTGTTGGATCTCTCCGCTCAGTTTTATGCTATAGGCAGCATTTGGTTTGATCCCAGTGAGTTTACCCATACAGTTTTCCTGCCTCTAGCTTTTGTGCACAGTCCTTGAAATGTTTATGTTTTCTTTTAATTGTTTCAAAATGCAGATACCTGGAAAGTGGAGAGTGGGGAGGGAGAAAACTCTTAATAGAATTTTGGTGTTTATGAAAACAAAAAAATAAATAAAATTTAAGCAGTTTGAAAAAATACTGGTGCTCGTTTCAGATTCTCTCTGATATAAATTGGGCAGCTGCATATTCCCTAGGGGCTGCCACTTTAATTCCAGCAGGAAATGCGACTTGATGACTTGTATCAAGACAGGAAGATCAGAGCTTCGGCTAACGGCAGTGGCCGCAGCAGGAGCCTTCTGCAGCTGTTTTTAAGTAAGAAGCGATGGTGTGACATGCATATGTACACTCAACTAAAATAATCCAGAAAAGCCCCCACTGTTCAGCATTTCTTTGGGTGAAACTCATTCTTCACTGCTCTGTTATTGCATTTTTTTCTATTTTTCTAATGTGATGGCATAAAAAGTTTCAGTGACTTTATCGTATTCTCATTGGGAGGCATTTTGTATGCTGCTATTTTCTCTTGAAAAACATAATTGCTTTTTCTTACAACATGTTTTATATTTTACTTTTTCAACATGGACAAAGGTGCTAGAAAGTGAGGAGGAACAAAACCAATATCTGCTCTTGCATATGCCCCATGAGATTCTTTTTTTTATGCCCCAGGAGACTGGTCCATCACTGTAGCTGAAAACTAATTAACTTGTGTGGCACCACAGATGATATTTGCTTCCTTAGGAACCTCTTTCTTTTTTTTCTTCCTATTTATTCCCTTAATGCATTGGAATTTTTCCTTCCCAAGTGGGTGATCTATTTTGCATCCACCTTAAGCTCTTTCTGGATCTGTAAACTAGCCTTGGAGTCTGACTTGTAGTTTGTACCTGGTTTGTTCTAATATGGACAACAAGAGGATATTCCATAGCTTCTCTTCCTTCCCCCGCAGTTGCCTTAATTATTTCTTTCATATCTTTAGTGGTGGCATTGAGAAATACCCCTAGTATGGCATCTGAACAGCTATATTCCCTATTTGTTGAATGGTCGATCGAGAATACTGCCTCTATTCTGGTTATTTTCTAATACTTGTTCTGTAATCACTTATTTGAGCTTTCATCAGAAAGAGATAAGGGATAATCTGAAATCTTCTAACCCATTGGGCTAGAATGCCCGTTTCCGAGGTCTGTGTTGAATAGCTCTGAGTATTTCACTTCTTCCTTCTGCTTCATCACTTTTGTCCATCCTTATCTTTCATTCGGTGTGGACTGTGTCTTTACAGACTACTTCAGGGGTTACCCCAGCTCTCATGTTTTGGTAAAAGCAACTTCAATAAAACACTCAATATCTTGAAATTGCCCTCCTGCACGCGATTATGTGAACTGTGTCCTTTAAGAACTGCTGTATGTTGCTCTGGTCTGGGGGATAAAGTGACAGGTCAACTGGGACAGCTGGCAAACCAGTGCCCAGTTTTCAGTCTCTTGGATACTGTGGTGAGCCAGGCTGTGGGAATGGCTAAGCCAAGGTGCTAAGACAATCTGAATGGATTCAACGCTTCGGTCCATGCCAGAACATCTGGGGCAGCCAGCCTAAGCTCAGTTGCAGCAGACCCGGAGACCGCCACCTTTCAGAAAGAGTTTTAACAGCCAGCTCTTGCAGTTGTGCCAGTGACCTTGATTATAACAACTGTTTCAATGGCCCAGCCACAAAGCATCTCACTAACTCAGAATCATATTAATGAATGCCAAATGAATATCAACAAGATCAGCATTATTTACAATCTGAATTTTAACAAGTGCTGCCTTGCATACGTCACGGAGATTGGTGGATGGCCTCTGGAATCGACCCAGTATCATCAGTGCAGGAGACAGCATGAGGGGGCAAGGGAGATGGAGTGGCTACGTTGCTCATCTTGAATGTAATATTAATATTTATTATAATAATAGCCAAGCCTTGCAAGGTGAGCCTTTTAAAGGGTAACAAGTGAAAATGAGGCAGCTGGCAGGTGTTGGGAAAGGAAGGATGAGATTACAGCAGTAAAATAACACGGTCATTCAGAGATTAATGAGAAGGACAGTGGAATAAAATTATAGAGTGCAAGTATAGATAAAGCTAAGTAAATGTCTTTGATTCTCAGATGGATAAAATAAATCTTTAAAGAAGAATTTGAAGAAAAGTTGGTAGCATGTTCTGGAAGTACTCTTCCATAGGTGTGGTGGAGAATAAAGAATGAAAATGGTGGAAGAAGAAAGCATGAAAGCTGTGCTGTTACTGTTAGGGCAGATGGGTGAGAAATAGATTGGATAGCTGGGGAGAGGGAGTTATGCAAAATATTGACAGGGAGGAATAGGTGGCAAAACTTAAAAGGATGAATAGAGAACAGTCAGTGAAGGGTCTTGGAGACTGCAATGATGTCATCGTGCTGCTGTCGGAGTTTGAAATATGAAATGGACAGCTGTATTTTTAAGTTCTTGATATTGCAAACCAAGTATTCCAGAGAGGGGGAAGAAAGCGGTAATGAGGAAAGAAATTGAGAAGACAAGTGAAAACATCTTCTCCTTAGGAGGAAGACAAAGAGTGATGGAGAGAGAGGGACAGAATGTGAAAGTTCTCTCCGCATGAAGTATTTGCCCTTGCTTTTGAGAGTCGTGTTTCAAGATAGTCATGTTCCAAACCACCAGTGCAATATTTTTGCTCCGGCATGGTTGGTTTTGCAGGCCACCTCCCGGCACCTCAGCCAGGTTCAGAAACCGATCTTTAGTCCAAGGGTGAATATTGGAGAAGTTCTGAAATTATTTTCTTGGAGCCTTTTAGCCCCAGCGAGCTTGATGCACAACTGGGGCGGCTGCTGACCGGCTGCTAAGCCACTACAATAATTTGGTGTGTCATGTCAGTCTCTGTTCTGTCACCTGTACTGTTAGTTTTTCTTTCATTTTACCTTCCATCCTTCCTCAGTTTCTTTGTGGCTCAACCTCTGTAGCAGTTTAAGCTTTAGGGAAAGAAGAAGAAAGACCTGTTCTGAAGTGAATCCCAAAGGGGACTTCTTTAGGACCCATCTGTAAAAGCTTGGTTTTATCCATTGTCCCCAGAAACTTGTAATATGTGGGGCTGGTCCTAAGTAATGAATTTGCTAAGCTTGTTTGCTTCAAGGCAACCCCATGCTAGGTATTTTTTGCTTCACAAGGGACTCTTCTCCCACATTAAGCATATTTTTCTCTGAGCAGCAAGGCACATAAGGGTTTGTTTCGTATGGTTTTGTGCCATAATACATGCATGTGTCCTATTTCCCCATCATCATCAAGACAATAACTCTAGCTTCTTCCCCACAGTGCTCATCATCACTGTAATACCCTAAGGTCCTCTCTACAGCCACTAAACAATCGGAAGAGCTTATGGCGAAGCAATACTGTTGTGTTTCCTTATGGCTATGAATTGGGAGCATGCATTCTGTTGATGGGCACTAGGAATGAACAATGCAGCATTAAGCTGGCTTCACTTGTTCTTCAAGGATCCAGGAATGAATAGTAAGTAATGATCCTCTTCCAGTCTGAATGTGGGGCACAGTGAGCCTCATTCCTATTTGCTCTTTCAGAATATAGGAGATGTATTTGGGTCTTTTGTAAGTTAATCAGCTCCAATTCCCAAGGGTTGATCTGCTTCTCTTCAGAAAGAGTCACCATCAAATAACAGTATTAGAAAGAAAGAAGCATGTGGATGAAAATCGGCAAGCACTAATTGAAACCTGGTTAGATGCGTTAAGGTAATTGATGGGAGAAGTGAAGTGCCGTCACAGACTCACAAGGGGAAAGGTAGGCTCTAGGTACATCCCTTTATTCTGGACCATCCAGAAGGCTGTGTTCATCCCTCCTGAGACAGAGGCTAGTATGGGTTCATCTTCATTTCATGTCCGGATGGCTTCTTGTTGGGCATAAACTGTGGATGGTTGTCAAGGTCACACAGAATAAGACACAAAACAACAGGGAAAAAAAATCTATGCCTGAAGAGTCAACGCGTGCACATGGAGGCAGTGTGTGGCAAGAGCGGAGAGCACAGCAGTGGTTCTCACGCTTCGTGGTGTCTGTGTGGCCACTGAGATCCCTCCCTTAAGGACAGCATGCACTGGCTATACACCCAGCATGCATGAACCAAAGTCTCCCTTAGCAGAATCCTTCAAAGCAGTAGCCTGCGTCTTACCAGGCCTCTTACTCCACACCAGCATTACCTAAATCCCCCCCGCACTGATTGACAGAGTTGGCTTCCCCCAATGTACTTGTTTCCCTCTTGAGCACCCAATTCTTCTCTCTCCCTTTTTATCACATCTAACAACCTGTAACTAGTTCTTGGGTTAGTTAATAAGTAGTTCCAACACTAGTTCTTTTTTTTTTTTTCTCTTTTTGATCCTTCAAGAGATTGCCTTTTGTTATTCAAAGCCGAAGGTACTTGACACAGAAGCAATGCAGAAGCCCGCAAGGCTTCAGCTGCTGTCTTGGCTGTGGGATCGTTATGCCTATAAGTGATTCCCATCCTCTGTGGCTGATAAGCCTTGGGGAAGAACTGGGCAAAGAAGAATGCAGCACTCCAAATTCCTGAGAGGTGCTGGGAGGCATCCACCCATGTGAGGAGGACTGGAGGAGCAGCTCTCACCTGCTGATCAGGGCCTTTCAGGATCATCATTTCACCCCACCTAGAAACCCTCCTGCCTTTGTTTGATGTCCTTTACAAGGCTACCAAAAATCTGGCCTCCTATCTG